>JADDOH010007233.1:0-101836 GCA_016648135.1 Agrypnia vestita | reverse complement strand
AATTTTTTAATTTTTTAATTAATTAATTTTGGATTAAAATCTGACAAAACTCGCGTGTCCGCGGCAAGGCGTCGGATCGTGCAACTTCCCTATTTACAAATCCGCTAAATCGTTGCCGTTCGCCATTTTGTGTGGAACAGCTGGTCCTTCTTGAGACGGATTACGATTTTCGATTGCCGTAAAAAATCGCCGCGGATCAAAAATGTCGCGATCGGGTTTAAGATCGGGAACGCGAGTCGAGACATCTGAGGAAGGAGACGCTCGTAGTCAGGCAGCATCATCGGACGAGGAGAACGCAGCATCCAACATGGAGCAGGATTCTCCGCCCGGGAGCGCGGGGCAGACGGCGGCGCCCACATCGGAAAGCGCGGCCATCGCAGCGCTCAGGGCCGAGATGCGCCGGCAAGATCGCCACCATAGGCGACAACTACAAGAGCTTCAGGACAAGCACGAGAAAAATTACGCGAGAGCACTCACACTCACAAGGGTTGCGGCATCGGGGAGTGAACCCGGGACCGCGCACGGAGGACCGGGCGCGGCCAGCGCCACCGCTGCGAGCGCGGCGGGGCACCGTACACCCGAAAGCGCGGGCTCCGCCACAAGGAGCCGCGCGGAGCCGATGTCGATTTCATCGGATAATTGTCCCGAGCAGACAGCGGATCGCCGGGATAAAAATGCCGAGGGCGGGCCATCACACGGCGGCCCTCACATACCAAGCGGGGACGGGATTCCTGCGACAGACTGGTTCGGACGGATGACGGACGTGGTGGCCGAGGCCATCCGATCTACACGCTCGAACGACAGCCTGCGATACGAGCCGACGCAAGATGAGCCGCGAATGGCAGCATTGATGGCGAGGCAATCGAATGCCAAAGACTTGCCAGATTTTTCGGGAGACCCGCTAGAATGGAGAGCATACAAGGCGCAGTTTGACCAATCTACAGAGATATGCGGGCTCACACCGGCGGAAAATCTATGGCGGCTGCGAAACTCGCTGAAAGGCAAAGCGCGCAATGTAGTCGGGCCGTTAATTACGCTGTCCCGTAATGTGCCGGAAATTTTGCGCGTGCTAGAGCAAAATTTCGGAAAGCCGGAAAAAATTATCGGCTCAATGTTAGATCGCGTAAGACATTTACCGCGCCTTACGGATCAGAGCGAGACAGAAAGTCTCGCGGATTTCTCGACGGCAGTCCGAAACGCGGTCGCGACCGTTGAAGGACTTGACCCAAGATATTTGGCCGCACCGCAATTGTTATGCGAAATGGTAGGCCGGTTACCATTAGCGGTTCGCATGAGCTGGTTTTCAGCCAGAGCCGCGGCGGAATCCAGCACTATACAGGATTTTTCAAAATGGCTTACAACCATCGCAGACTCCGCGGCAATACATGGCGGACAGGATGCATCCTGTGTATGGAACCCGAGGCCGAAGAAGACCGCGCAAGTACATTTTTCCGCTTCGGATAGTTCGGAAAGCACACGAAATTGTGTAATGTGTGGTGCCGTTTCACACTGGATTTCAAAGTGTAATGAGTTCGCGCGCAAAACCGCCGCTGAGCGAAATAATATCGCGCGGGAAAATAAACTTTGTTTTTCATGCTTATATGTGTGGACCCCAGGACATCATTCTTCGTGCAAATGGCGAAACTGGAAATGCGGTGTAAATGGATGCACGTCGAGACATCATGCATTGCTTCACGGAGCTCTGGCCGCGGCCGATACCGAAGACCGGCAATAGGCGCCGCGCTGGCGGGCGCCGCGCGCGGCTCGTTCAAAGAGTCAGCGTAACAGACGGCGGCCCATACTATGACCTCACACAACGGCCCCTCGATTTTACGGATAAAAGTTGTGAGTGGTTAAAAATTATTTGTTATTTTTTATGTGTTATTAATAGTGCTTCCAGTGACTATGAGGGGCCCACGGGGCATATTAAAACATTCGCGTGTGCGATAAGGGTTCGGCGATAACCCAATTATATTGTTTTTAATTATGTAATTTTAAAACTGGCACAAGACATCGGCGCGCGGGGACCAGGCGGTGAACTTCGTCTTCATAGTGCGTCGGGCTGTGCAGTGAATATCATCAAAAAAGGTGAATTTTTATAAAGGGCAGCCGGGATAGCGAAATGTTTGCTGCGGGCCAATTAAGTTCGTGATATTTAGCCCTTCCGCCTCAGTTTATGGATCCAACTAGAGGCGGGCTGGTGGGCCGCGAACGCCTAAAATTGACAATCAGAAGATTTAATTAAAATAAACAACACGGACTGATTACGACGCAAGAAATGCGTGCGATAACAGCCGATATCGAGAATTTCATCTCGCAAACAGCACTGAGCTAAATAAAAATGACGTGGTCGCGGGCCGCTCGATTGTGGGAGCGCCCGTCTTTGCGGTTTTTTAGAACCAAAGTCCTGCGAACGACGATCTAGAAAAGGTCGAGGCCCGTTTGGCAGTCGATTCGTAAGGGATCACGACGGCGGCACGCGTGGATTCAGACGACGTGCACGCTGATAAAAATATTTGATAAAATTATTTTGCCACCACAAGGCGTAGAACCGATTGGTTCTAGAAAAATGATCTCCTAAGTAAAAAGGATGACACATATCTGCCACCGAGTCTGCAGTGCGCTCTCAATCGCCTGAAAGGGATTGAACGCAAAATAAAAAGACCGGGCCTATGCGATTGCATATAGGCTAAAATTTAATATTTAATGAATTTAATATATGGTATGGAATACAACCGGAATTATGCATGCGTGCTGAAGGATCAAGAGGTGGCCGCGCTGGGCGACCACCAGTGGTATTTACTACATTTACAATTTTGAATCCACAAAAAACCGGAACAAGTACATATAGTGTTTGACGCGGCGAGGAGATACAGATGCGAAATATTTTTTCGGTCTTCGTTAGAAAAAAAATGCGCCCGCCGCGGATAAACAAGATGTTTTTAAGAGCGAAAAATGCTCAATTGTTTTATTGAGAGAACCGGACTGCGAACCGAAAATGTACTGAATGATGTCAATGATTTTCGGCGCGACGTGTTTTCCAACCTGTGCCCAATACATCAGGAACCGAATAGCTGACGTCAGTGCGGCGTACTATCCGGCGGCTGCGGCCGTGATACGGGAGAAATTTTATATGTACGAGCTACTGGATGTAGTAGACACAACCGAGGAGACAGTAACCCGAGTCCGAGAAGTGACTGAAATACTGAGTAGGGGCGAGATGTAACTAGAAAATTGGGCATCCGACGACCCCGCCGTGCTAGAGCACATAGCACCGCGTTTGAGGACCATCAAACAGGTCCATATAATAGGCCCCGACACTACGACAGAATGTGTGTTAGGTGTTATGTGGGACCAAATTAAAATTGAAATTTATAAATAATTGCCGAGAGCGCAATATAAAATCTATAGTGCTGATTTACCGGCCGCTGAAATATATGAGGTGGAGCTCGTCTGGGTCTTACAAGCCCAGGCGGACGCCTTTGGCCAAGAATTGGTATTTTTTCGACGGGGGGAGACCCCACCCCGCAATGGACGACTGTACACGGTGACGTCACATTTAGATTCACATGGAATAGTGAGAATGGTTCGCAGCTGGCGGCGACCGCCGCGGAAATACCTAAAGGCCTAAGAGAGCCGATTGTTTAGACGGTGGACATCCGTATACACTCTTACTGATACGGCATCATCACAAGAAAAATAATCACCCGGGACCGGAAGTCACCGAGAACGATATGCGTGAGAATCATTTTGTGTTTCGGATGCGATCCTACAACGCAAACCTGCCGCAGACGGCCAAGTGCGCAAGGGGCGCATAAGGACCGCTACGGGCGATTACGTCCGGCCGGTCACGAAGATTATCGTCCTACCAACCGAGCCGGAACCAGAGCAGAGAGATGACTACTTAGATGACATCAGCCGGTCATTCCCAATCCCATGCTGCCTTCAAGATTCGGATAAACCGAATGGGGGGAGTGTTTCGCATGGGATATGGTCCCGCGATACTTAAAAATTATGCCTGCGAAATTCCAGACAGAGTCAAAATCCACAAAATAATGTCAATGAAGATACTACAGGTAGCAAACCCGCGGCTTCGCCGAATCCCGGGCGCCGAGGCGATTATGCGACCCTGGCGGCGGCGGGCCCAAGCTATCACTATTTTGGACTGCGAGCACGCGGAGGATCTCCCGCTATGCGATAATTTATGCCGCAATATGAGACCTTTTTGACATTTTTTAGATTGAATTAAATATTATATAGGTGAACATTTTGATAGGAAAATATTTTTATAAATTACTGAATGCCCTGATTATTCTATATGTGTGTACACTGTCTGGAATTTGTGTAAGATGTCATTCCATATTTTATCTCTGCTTTTTTACTGTCATGTCAATATTGTATCCCTAATCGTTGCTAATTTGTCTTGATAATTTTGTGCTGTAACCATGTATAATCCTATATCGTTTGAGGCCTCAACGAAACTGTATGATTTTCTGTATTATTTATTATCTTTATGCCCATAATTTTATGTATGTTTTTGTTAGAATTAAGTATTTCTTATATTTTTATTCTGTGTTTTTTGGAAAATAAACTGACTGGGTTTTGGCGGTCTTATTAATTCTGAATACTGACGGGAGATAACAGGGATTGTGCATATAGACAACCCGCGAGACGCGCATCTCATTTTTGGAAGATGACGACGATCTCGCGGATTACAAATAACATTAAATATACATTTTTTACATTTCTTTTTCTAACTGCGCAATAGATTGGCAGGTAGCCGTCTGAAAGGGAGCCCGAAACAGCGTGCGCACCCCTCACGCAGCATCCAATACGGTGAAGCTGGGTTTATGGACCACACGCCGGCGTCCCGTGAAGGGCGTCCGGGCCGTAATGCGAAAAAATTCGCGAGATGAATTTTTTAAAAAATGCACAAAACCTGGCATGTCGTATACCGTTGGATTCGGCATGTCATTTCCTGTCAGGATTCACTAAAAAATAAACAATCGGATTGGTTTTGAGGGAGATATGTCGAGAGATAAGATTCGGCCCTTTTGAGGCGAATTACGGTCGCTGACACATCCGGACACATTAGTCATAATTAAATTCATATGCGGATGTGTCAAGCGCCCAAAATGATATAATTTATACATATGTACGTCTCTCCAATCGAGAGAAATCTTAGATAGACGAGCCAAACGCGCCGTCTAAGCACTACAGCGGCACGGTATTACACGCGCCTGCGACTCTTTTCCGTGCGGATGCAAGTGGTCCATCACTCTCCGCTACTGCGCCATCTCAAGATTTATCTCCCCCCCAAGACTAATCCCATTTTGACCGTTAAAATCCCGTTATGTCTATTTTTTTGGTATAAATAAAGGAAGGTGAAATGGACCAGGCAGTGTGAAATTCTCGCTTTTTCTTGTGCTTTATCGGTCGTAATGTCCGACACTCTGCTGGTTCAGTGCACCGTTTTTGTATAGTCTGAACCTGTGTTTTATTTAAAATCTCTTTCCTGTTCAGTAAAATGTGATAAAAGTGTAGTCATATAAATTCTGTAATTTTTCAAATATTTTAAATATTTTAAATTTTTAAAATTTTTTAATTTTTTAATTAATTAATTATTGATTAAAATCTGTCAAAACTCGCGTGTCCGCGGCAAGGCGTCGGATCGTGCAACTTCCCTATTTACAAATCCGCTAAATCGTTGCCGTTCGCCATTTTGTGTGGAACAACTTCTGTAAATACATGTTTTAATTCTTTTCATGAAATTCAATAAAATAATTGACTATGATCAGTATAGACTTACACTCAATACTTTGAGCATCATTAACAAATTATTTTGTCTTAATTTTAGTTTTTAAGTATAATTTCTATGTGTGTACATGAATGAGTACATGCACATTTTTTTTAAACATTTATAAAAAATAAAACAAAATGTTACTAAATTCAAATTAATATCTATATTTGACAAACCTACTGAATTCCTAATACATAATTTTTAATTAAAGCTGATTGTTATATACCTAATATTACTTCACAATCAAATAAATTTACATAAATTCTAAGTTGTTATGTAACTATTCCTTTCCTATTCAATGTAAATGATGATTTTATAAAGACATGTAAATTACACAAATTCGAATTTAAAAATGGTTGCATTGGAATTATACATTTATATATTTATTTTAAAAAGTAGCACATATCCAACCACGATACTCAAAAGAGTACACACAAAATCATATTTCAAAAAATAAATCTGAATTTACGCATTGTCCAAAATTTACAATGTAAAATTAAATAAATAATGATTTGAGACATTTCTGTTCAAGGTATTTTGCGAGAGAAACGTTTCTCATTTCTTAACAGTTTCCCAGCTACTTACATCCTGTTGACAACAAAATTCATCCAATATTACAGAAGGTACACTGTCTGGTTGGGAGTCTAAAGTTCTAATCCATAGATTTTCATCATGTATCTGTGTCTTGACATTGTGTGTGTGTGTGTTAACATTGTGACGCCGTTTTTTTGACATCTTATGTTTGACAGGTTTGAAATTAATGAATTCAATCAATTAGAAAGCTCATTATTCGTAATTATGAATAACTTTACGTTTGTTTACGTTTGAAGGCTTTCTGATTGATTGAATTCATTAATTTCAAACATGTTAAACTTAAAACATCGAAATTGGCGGCAACACAATGTTATGTATACCTGTTAAAATTCAGAAATAGCAATATTGCTTAATTCAGAATGCGGCCATATGTTTGATAAAATATCAGATTATTTGAAAAAAAAGTAAATAAAAGCAATCCTTGAGGTTAAGTTATCGGCATAATCCAAAATTATGGTCATCATAAGAGGTCCTTCTGAAAGTAAGTATGTTCAGTACAGTCAAGTATTCTGATTTCAATATGAAACAGAATTGACGCTCAAATAAGTATTAAAGAAAATACCATACTGTTAACTTTATCTTGGATTTAGGGGTGCTGTAAGCTAATTAGCTAATTTTAGTAATTTATACAGTTAGCTAATTTAAAAAAAAAATTAGCTAACTGTATAAAAAAACATCTAGCATAACAGGTCAGTTGGCTAACATGACGTACTGTGGACGTATTACAAGGAATCTGTTACTTCAGACCTGATCAAGGAAAAGATACTCCTGAAAACTCAAGAATAGTGTATAGTACATCTGTTTCCATTTAAGAAAGACATTCGAATTAGTGTGTGTAAGTGCGCCTACGACGCACACGGGTAAACAATGTGCGTACAAAACACATTGTTTCGTTGTGTTGTTATATAAACACCAACACGACGAAACAATGTGCGTTGTACGCACGGTTTACACATATTAATTTGATTGTCTTTCTTTAATGGAAAGAAGTCTAATTTCTCAAATAAACTTCTGATTGCTAAATAAAAAGATATAAAGGTTGTCTCATAGCTAGTAGCAAAAACTTCGGGGGAGTCTTCTTCGTTCAATTTTGAATGGAAAATATTCTTTACACTTTGGGTGAAATGTCGGCAGTTAAGGTGATAAGCGACTTATTTTCTGTAAAACATCAGTCTATCGTATAGTAACTTATATTAAATATTTAAAATTCATTCGCTTCAATACAAGTCATCTTCATTTTAAATATTTTATAGAAGTTATTGTAGTGATAGTCAGAAGTTTTGCAGAAAATAAGTCAGAAATATACATATGTAGAAAAAAAATGCTAACGTTGATGTCACTTATCTCCGTAACTGTCGACATTACACCCAAAGTGAAAGAATATTTCCTATTCAAATTTGAATGAGGAAGACTCCCCCGAAGTTTTTTCTACTAGCTATGAGACACGCTGTATTTGGGATAACGGATCTGATCGAGGGTAAAAATTCTATAAACCTGGAGTTTATCTTACTGTTTTTCTTTAAATTAAATAATATGTTATCTTATTGAGACTGAATAATTTGATTAAATTATGGTAATTATTTTTTCATGGAAATTTGCTTTATTTAATTAATTAATTTCTAAAGAATAAGTTATAGAAATCGGTAATATTATTATAATACCAATTTTTTTCACTAAATCACAATTAATAATATTACTTAATTTTATTAACTTAAGAGTTTCCCATTTTTACAGTATAACAGTATTTAGGTACTGGATACAAATGTATTTCAAATATAGCATTAAATTTAATTAGTAATTAAATCTTATGAATAGTGTTTAATCTGAGCCTTGGTGCAATTATATAATGCGACTAACACACATTTACTGCGTGATATTGAATAGGTAGATAGTTATCATAAAATATTGATGGCTGATATCTGGGTGTCAAAACGGCAGGGGGAATTAGCCTGGCTGGCGCGGCAATTGTTGAAACAATTTATTTATATTAAAAATGAATTAATAAATCATTCTTAGAATTAGAAACGCGAGATGAAATGCGTACCTATGCGAGTTGTTGAATTAATATTATTTGATGAAAACCGGTCCAAAGCGGAAGCTTTAAAAATCCGTCAGCCGGCACTTTACGCGCACAACAAAATCGCGATATTAATCAAATGTAATGAAAATATCCGACTTACCTCTCCCAAAAACTGAGTTACATCGTACACGCTGTTGTGGATAATGATCCAAGAACTCTTATTATCATTGTGCTTAGACACTTCAGAGCGCGAGAATAATTTGGTTTCCTCCATTTCACACGCGAGATATTCCGTATATCCACTAAAAACCGAGGAATGAACACTATCGCGCGGCCGTAGGTAGTATATAAACGGGTAAACGTGATAAAATTGCGATAAAATTGTATCAGATGAAGATCCGCGCCCACCGTAGGTCAAAGGCAACTTTGGAACAGAAAAGAAATGACAAAGCAATTGACTTGACATCTAGGTTTGGCAACGTCAGTTTATTCGTCAATAGCGTCAATAGGTAGGAGCAAAATTTACAATTTTACCAACGTTGCAATATATAGGTTTGACAAATAACTCAAGATGGCGGTGTTTTTTATTATTAATATAGGCTTATATAACTTATCTTAGTTTAAATGTGGTCTAAATATGAAACAGTTCACATGGAAAGTTCATCTCACCATAAATTTACAGCGTATCGTCAATTTTCATAATTTGATCCGCGTTCTCTTGAGGTCATATGCGAGAAGCCGCGGATGACACATAGTCTAGGTTGCACACGTGTTTGTTCATCAGGTCCTCGTTCCTAGTTCCGCCATGCTAGAGAAGGAGTCCGGCCTTCTTCGGAGACTTCCGGCGGAAAATCAGCCTTCGCCTAGAATGTCCAAATAACGGTAACTTCTTAAAAGTTCTCCTCTTAAGAGGAGCTTATTACGTAAGTCCAGGCTCAGAAATGACAGAGACTCAAGACTGGCTTCCAGAGCCGAGATCTGAACTCGAAAGACTGGACTGAGAAAAACAGGAGGAGAGCCAGCCCTTGCTCCAGCTTATATCGCCACTTCTATGTACGGGGAAAGTCCCCGCACCATAGACGTACTATAAATATAGACTAGTTATAAGCCAAAATATCTGCTACACACCACACCACACAAATTACTCTGAACATAGACGCACATTGCGAAAGTTGGTCTAGGGGTGTCCAAAATCTATAAGAATATTATCTATGAAGAATATTATTAATAAAAACAGCGGCGTAGGAACATTCGTTTCCAATACGGACACTCTTTTGGATTTCGAAGAAATAAATAAAAAAAATTAAATGTCCTAAAATTAAAAATCAAATATAAAAACAATTTATTTAACATTTTAGCAATTTATTGAACTTTTATTTAATTTAATACCACGATCATATAATTTAAGAAACATTTTATGACTGCTCTCAGTACCACATTTCAAAAGATCTTCAACTTGTTCAGAAATATAGGTTTTACTTTTACTTTTTATCTATCTATCACTTTTTTCAGTAACACTATATATAAAAATTCTGATGTAAATAAAAATATCAAATTTGGTTAACCCATAGATAACCTAGAAAATTTGCAGCCCTTTCAAAAATAATTGAGTAGATAAAAGCTGATATTTTTTTCAAACGAGTGGAGTTGTTTCAAGTAAATTCCTAATTCTATGAGATAAATTTAAATTATCCAAAGGCATACTTTTTCCAATGATGTATCTATACAAAAGAAAATTAAGTGTAAAATAATTAAACAGAATTGTTTTATTTTATACGGCGTAAAATTGGTCATAGTATTGTGTACACAGATCTGCACTCTATGGTGGTTAAATGTAAGTTAAATGTAATGTGTAAGTGTAAAGTTGAAATGAGATTACCCATCGAGCCGTTTACAAGTCGACAGCTAGAGATGAGAGAGAAATCAACGGAGACGTTTTGTCTTGCTCTCGCTCGTTGCTATGGACTACGTTGAAATAACGAACGAAGGATTCTTCGTTTAGTCGTCTACAGTCATCTACGTATACGAATTCAACTAGTCCATGCGATAAACGTAAACCGTCGACGCGTCGATGAAACGTCAACGGTTGATTTCAACTAGTCCGTCCTTTCATTTCCTTTCCTTCCGCCCATCGCTACCCCGCACCTTCACCTCGTCTTCACCTAAATTTTGAGAGACACGCGATAGTAACGCTATATTATATAGGTCACGAATATATTGCGCCAATGTATACATTGGATTTGTCTAATATTTTTGCAAGTACTAATCCATTATTAATCAAAATATAGTGAACAATTTTTAAAATTCTCCTGTGATTCCTGTTTGCATTCCTTTCCCCCTTGTGCTTTGAGTCTCAAATATCTTACATCGTCAATCGTTTTGTCGCAATACTTTTGATAAAATAAAATGTTTACAAAGTTTTCTGTGTTTTATTTATATGTTTATGTTATATTTTTTACATGTTTTGCACGTTTTAAATACGCATCACCACGCTTCCACTATTTGTATTCAATGTGACCGAAGCCTAAGCTAAACGAAGAATCACAGAAAAGAGGTACACACTTAAGTAGGTACCCATATATTAATTAAGATAAAGTCCAAAGTACAGGCCCAATATCTTTATTCTGTGATATCTTTCATATTTGATTCTTTGACAGATTGGCGGCTTTCCTTTAATATATATTAATATGTTGTCGGTAAAAGGATTATGTTCTTCAGTTATTCGGAAGCAAGTAAACAGCACAACATGTTGTAATCAGGTATAACTAAAAAAAATAGGTTTCAGTTTGGAAAATGAATTTAAATTTAGTTGCAAATTTTTAGGTTGTTAATTTTTTAGGTGAATTACTACTCGACCACCAAAAATAAAGTGCCGATTCCCAAAAATATCATACGCGAAACGTTTTCTGCAAACGAACAGACCGAAAATGGAGCCATATACGACAAGAAACCATTTAAAGTTACTCTAGAAGCTGGTAAGAAGTACTCATGGTGTTTATGTGGAAGATCTCACAGTCAACCGCTTTGCGATGGCACACACAAAAGTATATACTTAAAAATAAAGCAGAGGTTTGTCGAATTCATTTTTAATAACTATTGGAAAAGACAAGGTTAATAACTTACTATCACGCCATTTTGCACTAACGTAGATAGCGAAGATAGAACTCCACACTCAGCTGTCCTGACACTCAATTCTTACCTCACCCTCATTCATACTTCTTCTCATAGACGGCCCTCAAATGTTGAGGCTTATAATTGGACCATTTTCTAGATCCAGTTTGCCTGAACATCATCTATTTATGGTGCCATAAAAACTTGATATATATTTTTTTTTTTATCATATCTTCTGTAGTATAGAGTCTATATCATATCTTATCTTATCATATCTTCTGTAGTGTAGAGTCTATTTGATTCAACCAAACAACCATTTAAACCTCAACGATCGGAGATCTGGCACGTGAAGATTTATGAACGTGGATGAGGCTAGGGTTTTGTCAAGACAGAGGAGTGTGGCGCTCCATCCTTTCTGCCTGTCCTGGAGGGGAAACGGCCCAATAGTAAATAAGAATGTATAATTAGGCACAATTCCAACACACGTGCCTACGGGCCGGTTGTATCAGTTTGGTTTATAGTAATCTTTCGTGAAAACCACAGATTTTTACGAAAATGGGTCGTGGAATATGTGTAAAATGCAATAATTGTTGGTTTTATAGAACGGCTATTTTAAACAAAGTTGATACAACCAGCCCTATATCAGCAGTCATCCAACAACTGAGTGATAGCGCTAAAATTGATGTCGAGAGACCGCTAACAAATGAGCGCTAGGGGCTAAATTGATTATTTATTATTTTACATGTTTACCTAATAAACGAAATGCAAATTTTAATTTTAATAGTTTACTAAAGGGGGATAAATGCACAATTTGGGTTTGGGAGCTATTTTTAATATTTACGCATATTCCAGTATAATTGAGTATTCTGATTCCAAAAACATAATAAAATAACCACGCTCGCAAATATTACAATTTAAAAATAGTAATTATACCCTTAGTAAGTTTGACAGGTCAGCCATTTTATCTATACGATATGCGAAATATAGTCAGCGCAATATTTTATTCAAAGATAAAAGAGAATGAATGTTCATGGAAAGCATAGAAAATATTTAATTTTTTTTTTAAATAAATGTTTTACAAGAAAATTATTTATAAATAAAAGCAAAAGACTCATCAAAAATAGTAACACGGAGATCATGGTGGCAAGACAGTCGCGGGGGTGTTCCACAGGTTTGTGTCCCTGAATACTCGCCTGCTAAGGCCCGTCAGGGTTTTACCTCGTGTTATGGTTTGGTGGCAAGGCAGTCGTGGGGGCGTTCCACAGGTTTGTGGAATGCGGTTTGTCTATGATTCAAATACTTATCCATAGATACGTGTAAAAATACAGATAAAATGGGTGATCCAGGCTGATCTGTCAAACATATTAAGGGAATAATTACGATATTTTAAATTGTAATTACTCATTTATTACTTGCAAGCGGGTTTATTTTATGACATTTTTGGAATCAGGACACTCAATTATACGGGAAAATGTGTTAATATTAAAAATAGCTCCCAAACCCGTATTGTGCACTTATCCCCTTTAGTATTCAAATTAAATTTTCTATTTCTCTGTGCACTGTGTTAGAATCTGCATCCATTATATTCTATTTCAAAGCTTCATATTTATGAAACCTTTCACAAAATTCTTTCAACGTGCACTCCCTTGTTAGTATTCCAATTTCATATTCGTATTCTATCAGATACGCAGTTTTGTTAAAGGTAGCGCAATTGTACCTGCAAAATATCAGTTACAATAATAATGTAGTACATTCTTTAGGAATCAATCCTCCCTCCTATCGACTAAGAGTTAGCCAAGACTTTGTCTAAAATATTTTATTTATTTACATTCTTATTCTTTCAGACCGATAAGATTTATTGTTGAAGAAACAAAGGAATACTGGCTCTGCAACTGTAAACAAACCAAAAATAGACCATTCTGTGACGGAACCCATAAAAGACAAGATATACAAGATACTCATATAAAAGTATGAAATTGTATATTAATTTGTAAAGTGTACAGTGGGTCATCACTAAGTCTTACAATTTACCCTGAATAGCTTTTACATTAGTAGTTAGCCCTTGTCAATCCGGATTTATATTCATAAAAATCGCTATGACTTATGATTAATGGAGTTTCTTGCAAGATTAGAATCAATAAAAGACTCATTTCTGCCAAATTAAAAAATACCTTTGTTAATTAATTGTTTTTTAGAAAAGTTATTTTCCCTGAGAAATGTTTTAAAAAATGTACATATTTATCCAATCCGTTGTTTCAAATAATAATGAGTCATTCGAAAAGAATAGGATCGCAATATTACAAAGTGTAGTAAAATCACCATTGAGGAGGACATATGCGACTAAATATTTTGTGAAAGATATACAACAAAGTGATATAAAAAAAAACAATCAATTTAAGAATAGATAAACAACAATGAATTAAATTGAACAGGCAATACTTACTGTATGCTGGTTTTTACATATTTAAGGTAGTGTATATTTGTTAATAGAAATGTTGCCTAGGAATAATAAACATATTTTAGTGGATGCATAATTTTGTTTGATTAATTTGCTTCAAAATAAAAACCTAGTTTCCCTACCGCTGTTTTACATTTGTCAAAGCTTGGGAGTCCTGAAATAAAATTATTATAAAAAATATCCCTATGGATTGTGTATAGCCCCCGTAGGCATGGTGTTCTCAGGTTTAGGAATCCAAAACTGAAAATCCAGTGACCAGACGACTTGGACATTAAAATAAAAAATAAATTTGTTTTATCACGATCATTTATGTAAGATAGATTAGATAATAATCCCAATTAACTGGACAATTGTATTATTAATTTTCAAATACCCAATATCTTCAATATTTCTATTCAAAATAATGAATAGGCAAACTACCACCTTCAACTAACATCCAAGGCAAAGTAAGTTTAATATTTTGCTCAATTCAGCGGGAAAAGTCAAGTCAACAGTAAACATCAAAAACTGTAGAATTAAATCCGTCCTACTAGTCCGCCTCAGCACAGGAACCCCTAGTGAGGAGGACTAAGATCACAAATATCAACAATAACAATATACATACATACTATTATATTAAATATGTACAAATTGTATCTGAATAGAACCTAATAAAAAAAAAATCAAAAGACTTCTAAAAATCTTGAGAAATATGTACAAGTGTGTTTAAAAAATATTTATTCTGAAAGCACAATAAGAAAAGCAACTATTAGATCCTGTTACCCAAGTGAGAAATAATGTATTATATTTATTTATTATTTTAGGCCCTTTTTAAAGGAAATCAATTGTCGAGCAAATAAATATTTAGTGAATGTGAAAGCATGCCACGATTTGTAAGGTGATGTCCACCTGTGTTTAAATGTATTTAAGGATTTAATTTATAACAGGTTAATCACGTAAATGTTTTAGCTAAGATAAATTGTAAAACAAAAAGTGATTCGCAAAGTAGAAGGCAGTTGTTTGTTCAGTATTCGGTAGATACAACATTAAGTATGAACAGTGAATTGGATGCAACTGCACACACGCTCGTCAATAAGAGTAGGCCCATTCAAAAATGGCAGTGCGCCTCATCCTCTTCCTGCCTTCAGCTTGCACCGTCGTACCCTCTGGTGGCAGAACATTGGGGATGCCACGGAATGGAAAATGGAAATTAGTCCCATGCATTAATACTTTTTTTAACATGTCAGGACTGAAGATCCTTCACAGGTCGCACGCACCACTCAAATACCAATTATTAAAGGTGACCCACGTACCAGTTACAAGCTGACCCAACTACCAGTCACTAAGGTGTACCAAATACCTGTCACTGAGGTGACCTAAATACCCGTCATTAAGGTGTACCAAATACCAGTAACTAGGATGACCCAAAAACCTGTCACCAAGGTGTACCAACTATCAGTCACGAAGTGTACCAAATACCAGTAATAAGGTGAGCCTTATACCAATTACAAAGGTGATAACTAGGTGGTCGTCAAAAAGATGACAGTAGTTGGTTGTCTCAAAGCTGACGCTTAGTGGCTATCATAAAGGTGACCCTCGGTGAATCGTCACAGAGGTGACACTTCCCAGAAGGACCCACGTCTCAAAGGTGACACTCATCCTAGAAGGACCTACATCGCGATGGTGACAGTTTAGCTTTCCAGGAGATCTCTCAAATCATCCCGGTCCACCTCACTCCCTTGGCTATCTGACTCGCACAAATCTTTAGGTGCTCCCCCCTCATATGGCCTCAGTGGCTACTAAAGCAGTGAACTCTTTATATCCACGCATCCCGTTTGTACTCCTGATTTCATATCTTATCTATGGTCGCACCCTCTGGGGGCAGGACATTGGGGATACCACGTAATAAAATATTATAAAAATTATCAGTCACTACTCACATTTTTCAATGACTTTCTTCAAACATAATATTTTCTATGTTACATTTGAGTTTTGAGGCTCAAATGTACTTCCAAAAGAAGATGCCAAAAAATTATTTTCAAAATACAAAGCAACATTTTATGCTCAAAAATAATGTCTATTAAAAATGTGTTTTTGATTTGATTAAATTTCTTGGATGTTTGGACCAACATACTATGTATTACACTTAATTACGTCAAACACATTTTAATAATTATTGGTATCAACTATCCTAATTTCGATTGTCTGTCTGTCCATAATTCGCTGGAATTACAACACTGATGATCAGAGCACGGTTCAGGTTACATGCAAGGGTCGTTATTAATTATTATGTCCCGTGTTTTTTCACGGGTTTACGGCCAGTGTAATATAAATGGAAGGGGTGATTTGAGAGGTAATCACAATAAAACTAACATTTTGAAAGAGCAGATAATAAGCCCAAATATGTATATTTATAAACGTTCCTTCAATACATGGTAAAAATGTATAAAATAATCCTTAAAATTAGAATACATATTTATTTACAAATAGCTTGATATTATTTTATATTAATGTATCTATCACCCACAGAAAGCCGGAAAATCTTAATGCCAAAGTTAAATTTTTATTTCAGTCACAATTTTTTTCCAAAACCTCACTAGCTTTATCTTATTGATGATTCAATGAGGGTCTTTATTCACAGAGAAATTTACAATACAATCTCACTTATTTTAATGAGAAAAGAGCCAAATAAACTCTTACAATAGTAGGTGAATTACTATTATTATTAAACAATGTATGAATGATTTTAAAATTATTCCTTGTATTTTTTTCTTTATACATTGTTAGACTTATTAATTTTCTTTGAAACTAGACACCGAGCAATATTTTGCGGCAGTAGTAATGAAATCCCAAATCATATCAGACACAAGAAATAAAATGGCAGTGACAATGTGGTTGACAAAAGTATACTTTTGTCTATAAGACCGGCACCACATAAAAAATAGGTTCCCTAAAATCGGCAAAGCAAATGGGTCCACTGATCATCCGTATAGTGTGTTTGATAAGCACATATTGTATGGAAAAAATTTAGCGGCATTCCGCGACCTAAGAGATGCGGCGGGAGGATCTGCGTGGTGTGGCGCTGGCCTAACAAAATATCTAAAGAAACATCTATAAACTTCAAAAAAAAAACACAAGTACACTCACAAATGTCATCAGGCACAAAATACTAACAATTTTATTGCAATCAATCCCATTAGCTCCATTCGTTGGAGTCAAGTTATTTCAGTCTATAAAATTTAAAGTTATTGAATATTTATTACCTGTGCATATCTATGTACACATGTATATACATAATAAAATGATAATCAGGAAAACCAAACTGCAAAATAAAAAAGATTAAGAAAAAATCCACATGAAATAAGTTTATACACTCTTAATAATCTGGCCAATGATGTGTGATATTCCTTAGACAACAGGTATTTTTTCCTAAAATACATTAATAACGAGATGCTTCATTAAGAACAAATTATCAGAATCTAATTAAAAATCTAATTAGGCAAAGATACATTTGGCAATTTTTTAAAATCTTGCAGTAATTTATTGTAAAACTATGCCACTACCCAGAATTAATATACTGGCAATCCTATTATCATATACATATTTGTAATAATTTTTGTTTACTACTTAATTGACATTATGTAATAAAAAACTAACCCATAAAAACCAAGTTTTTATTATACTCCCTTTCTTCGTAAAATATAACAATTAAAGACGAATTAAAACATATAACATAACTTACAGTAATTTAACATATAACATAACATAAAACATATAACTAAACTTGCAGTAATTTAATCAATATATATATATATATAAAAAGAAACCCGTGTTTCCCTATCCGCCAAGTTTTCTTCACAACCAGATACTACCACCCCCTGGTGGTTATGGTGGTAGATAGCCCTTGGTGTCACATTAAAAATGTGCGAGTTTGGTGGGGCTGAGTGGGAGTGGGTGATGAAAATGTGCTTTCTAGCACATTGTTTTGTTATGGGAAGGCCGCAAATGCTTCAGATTGTTTCAAAATAGGCACGCCGACAGTGTCAGTGAGTCTAGAAGATTCCGGAAAAACCTGCTCTAGAAAGTTCTGGAAGGAGAAGGTTCTAGAAAATTTCCAAAAGTTCTATAAGGTGAGTCGTGGAATGTGTCGGTGTGTCTAGAAGGTTCCTGTACATTCAATAAATTTCTTGAAAGTTCTGGAAGGAGAATGTTCTAGAAGGTTTGCGAAAGTTCTATGACGATCCAAACAGTGTACTAAAAATCTACGCGTGCGAAGCCGCGCGGGCACAGCTAGTATATTTCTAAAATGTCAGATGTTTTGAGCTTTGATAAGACACTTCATGCTTTGAAGATTAAATTCTAAAAACATTTGTCAGTCAATTTAGATTTTCGAAATTCTTAGAGGAGTACCTATTATGTATACCGACGGAGTAATTCAAATATAGAAAATATTCCGCGATGTTATCGCCGTTGCTAGTAATCAAACTTTGGTAATGATTCCAATTTGAAAAAAAAACATTAAAATTTCTAAAAATCTGAAATTATGTATACTATAATTATTAATTTTTTTAACGAAAATTTGATAGGTCTTGATTGTCGCCATGAGTCTACTTGCAAAGTTTCAGCTCGATTGGATCTCGGGAAAAGGGTTAAAAATCGATCCAAAGTTTTTTCATCAGATAAACAGACAAGACGACAAGCAGACGCTACGAGTTAAAAGAAAGGGAGTAAAAATGAATGCATCAGTCACAGAATATTGCAAATCTCGTCCCAAAAAAAAAAGTTTATTTGAATTTTTGTCATTAAATAAATACATATTACCGGCATTCATTTTACCTTCCAAAACTTTACACCATGTTCAGGAATTATTTGTATTCTAATTGTGTTTTAAATTAAGCAAAAGGAATCGTTTTAATTTTCCATTAAATATGCAAAAAAATATATATAGACGTCTCGTAGCTAGTAACAAAAACTTCAGGGAAGTCTTCATTCAATTTTAAAATAAAAATTAAATAGAAAATATTCTTTACACTTTGGGTGAAATGTTGGTAGTTTAAACGATTTCAAATTTTCATTTTTTTTCCAATATTTCTGACTTATTTTCTGTAACACGTTGGGACTATCACTACAGAAATGTAAATGGAATATTTAAAATTCATTTCCTTTAATACATTTGAAAAAAACCTTACAGAAAAATATTTTTCAAATTTCTGCAAGGCTTTAATCATTTTAATTTGATTTGTACCAAAGCGAGTGAATTAAAAATATTCCATATAAGTTACTGTAGTGATAGTCCAACATTTTACAAAAAGCAAGTAAGAAATTTTATAATAATAATAATAATTGGATCATTTATATAGCGCCGTTTTCGTGAGTACTCGTACAAAGAAATGCAATTCCAAATCTAATATTACATAAAAATGTTGGCATTGGCATCAAAAATTTTTTTTTACGTTATAGGATGTGTGGTACTTAATATTTCAAATTGAGAGCTTAGACAATATAAATAAGGTAACAAATATGACAAATCGATTTTAAAATAATGTATTTGAGAAAAAATCATGTTGGGTTTTGTGATGACTAATGAAAATATATCAACTTTTAAATTATTTGTTCACTGATACATTCAAATGCGTAAAAAAAAAGAAATATAATTAAATTTTACAGAATCAGTTAAGAATGTAAAATATGAAAATTTAAAAAGTTTGTAAATTTACAAAAAAATTGCTAATTATGTACAACTTAAAAATAAATGTTAAACAATAGAAAACATTGACTTAATAATAATTATAAATGTTTTTATATCATATCGACAAGCCCTACATAAAGTACTCTGTCTACTAATCTGTTACTTTACAAGAGAGTGCTTAGAAGATCTTTTCACTGTATTTCTTTTATTAATTGTAACCAGTATTCAGTATTGCAACATGATAAAATAATGTGTTCAATTGCGGTAAAACTTTATAATTTGACACAATTAGGTTAGGCTGTAAATCACGAGTAAAATATTTTTTGTTTGTTTATATTTGTAGATAAAGACCGTTTGATAACGCACACCAAATACCGTGTTACCTCGAATATATGACCTACCTCGAAAGTAAGACCTACCACGATTTTTCAGGATGGTTTTAATATAAGACCTACTTCGAAAATAAGACCTAATGAATAATTAAATTAAATCAAAAGTTGACACGTTTTTCACAAGTTTGACCCGCTGCGCTGCACGTGCCACTGATGTATTTTTAGCTCATTTGCACGTGCGCAGCGGCAGGCACACTTTCGTTCAGTGTCGGTTTCGCGGCCAGTCAAAGGGAATGATTCAGTTGAGATTGAGAAGCGATACGGTAGGGACGTTATTTTGATGTTATTTTTTGGCATTTTTACTGTTTGTTCCGACTGTTTCGTGTTAAATTAAAGAAATTTTATTTTAATTATAAATTTATATCCAATAATATTTTGTCCCCAGAAAAGATGAGTGGAATAAGAAAAAGTTATTCCGTCGGTTAACTTTATTAAGCCAAACCTGATAGAAATCGTGAAATGAGTAAATAATTCATGGAATAAAATTACCGCTAATTGTGTTGCCAATGCACTTCGTGCAGGATATTTGGACAAAAAGTGTTCCTTCGAAGAAAGTTATATCACTAAACACGAGAGATTTGGTCCACGGATTCTAGAAGAGATCCATTTGCAAGAAAAGTCTGGCGTTGGAGGTTTGATGTGTTACGACTTTTCAGAAGAGGATGAAATGATTGCGTTAGAATAAATGTTTCATGTTTCTATATTTTAAGTATTGTGTTTTGTTAATGTATGTTTCTCTTGTAAAATCTCTCAAATAAATAATTTTGATTACATAAATCTTCGAGTTCAATAAAGTACACCCAACTCTAATTTTACTTTTTTTTTACACGGTTTCAAAATAACATTTCCTATACTAAACTTTTGTTACTTTTGAAATAACACAGTTTTTTAAATTTTGGGAACCAATATTCGATTTTCTATATAAACTATCATTTTTTACATGGTTTTCTTTTACACAGATTTTGCTGGAACGTATCCACCGTATAAAACGAGAGTTGGATGTAACTTGTTTTGTACTTTTGGTTTTCCTTACAAAAATAAAACCTACATCAAAAATAAGACCTAGTTCGTTTTTTGGCTATGAAATTTATATAAGACCGGGTCTTATACTCGAGGAAACACGGTATCTCAAAACTGAAAAAAATGTAGAGTACTTTACGTACGGCACGTTGATATGCGAAAATCTGTCATTTTGACATATTTTGTAAATTTTAAAACTTAACTATACAATATTTAATCAGATACATCATTATTGAGTCCCACCACTTAAGAACATCATTTGACTATTTATCAGAGCTGTAATATTATACTCATTAAGAGTTTTCATAAAAGAAAACAGTCTGTCTTACTACTTACACATGGTAGATCCCATTTTTCTTTGAAATCTTTAATTTAATGGAATACAGACCACTTACATATAAAATGATGGCACTTTTTCTAGTGATGAATGCGGTGTTAGGTTGGTAACTTTACAAAGCCATCCTGTAAATTCAGAAAAGTCGTAGCAACTTGCAGTTCAGATTTAAACCCTCCATATTCTATTTTAAATATGTATGTACATCCTATTAAAAAATGTACATTTTCATAGCCACTTATTATAACAAATTAATATAGCAATGAGAGTAGAAATTAATATTTAATTTGAGCATAAAAATCCTCAATATTCCCATAACATTACGATTTCAAGATATTATTTAAGTGTTAAATAAAAACGGATAATTTTATTTATATGAACTGTATATTTTACAGAGAAGTAAATCTCGACATTTCGCTCGCGACAGTTCGGCCTACACCTCCGCTGTGATAGGACGATCTCCTGTAAAGCTGAAGAAGACTTCAACGAAACATTGAGATTTGCTTCTCTGTAATATACGGTTCGTATAAAATATCCATTTTTATTCAACACTTAAATATGTCCAACAACCGTAATAATAACCTTAACTCTTCAAGAGACTAGTCGAAATAACATTTTAATGTACTTACAGATTTGAATTTTACAATATAAACATAAACATTTGATTTTAAGTGATGTTATAAATGTTAGAATTACCTAACAAACAATTTGATTATCAATATGCCATACCCATTAACAAATTACCATAATAAAATGAAAGATAATTATGTGGAGGCCCACATAAACTAATTTAAAAACTGCCAATTGATGACAAAGAAATAAATCTTAATACATACTCCCTTTACAAAAATTGCATTTACAAAAATTTCTTTAATTTTGTTTACCGCTCTCAGATTCCTGAGATTTATCTCGCTCCAAAAGTTCAAAAACTTTATTTGCTAAACTTTTATATTTGTTGGCATAATCACTTTCAGGATCGGCTAGAACGGCCGGCTTGCCGCTGGCAGTAGACTCCGACACCTTATGATGGAGTTCGAAACTCTCCAACACGGGTATCTTCAGTTGTTGAGCCAGATTATTGGTATTTTCACCAAATATGTGGTTGATAGATCCACATTTTTCACACTTGGAGTGCGCCATATTTTCCACAATACCAAAAATAGGAATGGATAGTTTCTCCAGCATGGTGGCACCCCTGCGAGAGACCTGAATGGAAGCCAACTGTGGTGTAGTGACAATAATGGCTCCTAAAACAGCAAGAAAATGTTTAGTTATCAAAAAAACTTGTACTATTGGTTTGTAATAAAAGTTATTTGAAAATTATTTTACAATAAACCCACCATTTGTAAAGTATACTACATTATTTGATAATTCATATATCCAGATAAAAAATAATTATTTGAATACCCAGATAAAAAATTCTTGGAAAATCTTTGCCAAAGAAACTTAAAAAATCCAACTACGCAGCTATGTGACATGAAAATACAAAATTGTAAAAACAATTAAAAATGTGGATAGGAAATCATTGCATTAGATGTTAATTAGAATTTATAATTTGATATAATGTGCTCACCCACTTACGTCAAAAGTAAACAGTAAATTTAAGAGTACCGAAATAATAATTTCAAATATGTCATTGGCAGGTAATTTCGGATTGATGACATAACATGATTGCGTTCAACTTGGCATGGTTTATTTTTCTGGTACATTTATAACAAAAATGCTTTTTACACTTTAAATAATATTTCAAAATGTTATTTAAGTTTTAAGAATCTTTAACTGCCACTGCCGCCTATTGCCACGGTAGGTCCTTCAGTCTTTAGATTGTGTAATTACTCACCGCTGATGGGCAAATTCTGGGCTAAAGAGAGATGTGTATCTCCAGTCCCTGGAGGAGTGTCAACCACGAGACAATCCAGCGGACCCCAGGCCACTTGTCTTGTCAGCCTTTCCAGGGCCTGCATCACCATGAGGCCTCTCCACACTACGGCTCCATCCCCCGACACGAGGAGTCCCATTGACATGCTGAAATAATGTTTCGCTCTATAATAATGATAACAAACTGGAGAAGTAGGAAAAATTAAGAATAACATTTTTAAATAAGCAATCCTTGATTTCTTTCCTGGTGACATGTCTGCACCATGTTGTACAGACCTGCACAGTGCGAAAAACTTACATGAAAGTTAAATTTCTCAATAATAAATGCTTATTATGTACTTGTTTTATATAAAATGTTCATAAAATATTTATACTTTGAACTCTAATATCACTTTAGGATCATCTATTAGGGTCAGTAATGAACTGTTTGATGGTCTGTTTGTTAAAAAATAAACGAGTAATGGAGTTCTACTAAATATATGACCAATTCAGATTCAGATGTCTACTTCTAGCGATTTAAAATCATTTTTAACAGTAAGAACTTGAAAATAGATCGCATTTTATTGGTTAGTTCCCTGTTGAACGATTTGTAGTAACTCAAATGAAAATGGATTTTATTTTATTCCTACATATTTGTTGGAAAAGTTTGAAAAATTTTACTTTAATTGTGTATGAGTTAAACGCTTAAATTTATTTATTTATAATTTTATTTATTTATTATTGATTCATTTACTGAAGCAAACTACAGCTTTCCAGCTGTAGTCTGGTACAGTAAATAAATGAATAGAGTGGAACCTCGTTAATTCGAAATTCAAGGTGAAAAAAAAAATCGCAGTGTGATTGCGAAATTCGCCAAAAATCATAAAATTCATAAAAAAGCTATTGATTTTGTGAAAAATGTCTATATTTTTGCATATTTCAAGAAATTATTTCCAAAACGCAATAATAATCATGCAAAGATTGCGACATTTATATCACTAAGTACCCGATATTGACAGGTTTGTTCTCACTTGAGAAAAAACCAAAATATTTTTTTCAATTTTGTAAAATTAAAAAAAAATTGAATTATGTTATCTAAAATGTATTGATTTATGGTGCAAGGGGCTAAAAATCATTTGGAATTACGAATTACAGGGGTTTTCGAATTATCAGGGTTAATCTACTATGAAATTAACATTTAAGGAATCTTGCGGGCTAGAAAAATTTAAAATTTTGGCGAATTTCAAATTAACGGGGTTTCGCTATATTAAGAATAATAATCCGATGATAATCTATATTATAATTCAAAATCTCAAAAAGCTACGATGCTACGAAGATTTTTAATAAAATGTCAGGGGAAATCAAAAATATCTAAATTTAAAATAAGACTTAGAAAATGTGTTATTATAAATATGTAAATTTTAAATTGATGAATATTGTGTTCATGTAAGAGCATACATATATATTTTCTAGAATACTAAATAAATAACTGAATTTAACAAAAAATTTACCATTTCACACCATAGTTTAAAAGAGGTTCCATCAAGTTATCATTATTGAGCATAGGTTCTCCGCTAATATTCATCATTAAAGGAACTGACGGACCGAAAACATCAGCATCCAGTAGGCCTATCTCCTTGGCAGGATCAACAACCTTCATGGCACATGCCAAGTTCACTAAAACCATTGTAAGAGCAAAAAACACAAATTAAAGGGATTGCAGGGTCAGCCAGTGGGGAAGGCAGGAGACATTTGAGATGCAGCAGGAATGGAAAATTTTCAACATATTTTTAATTTACAAGGGATTCATGTGATAATGAAAGGTAGAAAACCTGTGTTTGTTGTGAATGACTCTAGAATTTATCTTTGTGAATATCTGCTGCAGGTAAAACCAGGATTTCAAGTTAATGGTGGATTGCTTCCTTTAATTTACAGAGTTAATCTAATCTATGGATGGTGAGAAGAATACATTATCAGCCTGGTTTAAAAATAATATTAAAAATATGAAGGTTAAATGAAAGAATAATTAAATATTCGGGGAAGATAATAAAAAATGATCCGCCATTATGAATTAAAATGTTAATTTCTTTTACATCCTGATGGTAAACATTTTTAATAGTAGTATATATTAGATGTATTCAGTGATGTGCTGCTAAAATTCTATCAACCGGCTCGCACCTTGGTAAAAACCGACCCCCCATTTTTATATAATTTTTTTCAAATTAAAAAAAAAATTATCACACATTACAAAATTATTTATGTATTAACATTACATAAATTCATTCCAAATAGTGTTTTGATTTTCATTTGAAACTTTAACCGTGATGGGTTTTATTCGTCTATCATCCGCTAAGTGATGGCGACTTCTTCAACGAATGGTGTGTAATCCCAAGAAGTCAGTGGCAAAGCTATCAAATTAATGGTCATTAATTCTGATGTACATCGAATACTTAAATTTGTCTTTTTTTCTGAACAAATAGTATTCATTAACGAAAATCACTGCAGAGCTTATTGCAATTGTATTAATAATATTTTTAGGTTTTCTGACAGTTTCAGGAAGTTCATCGCGATTACCCCTTAACCGGTCGAATGCCAGCCGTATGTAACGTGGAATGTACCCTGTCTGCGGCGCAATTTAGCGCACTATTGCTGTTTTTAGATACTTTTTTGTGATGGTTATATTAATGTAAAAATCCAATCAATGATAAGCTTTAAAAACCCATAAACGCAGGTAAAATAGGCCGAATTCACATATGTGTCTAGGGAGCGCAGATCTGCACTCCGGCACATACAGGGTCCTGATTGTAAATCTGTTATTGAAAGTATTTTTTTCATTCTCTTCAAATATATTCCATGCATAAAACTATACAAAATAAAAGCGCACTTACAATGGTGGTTTTTTCTTTTCTTAAAAACTAAGCTGCATATTATCTGAGTTTCCCTCAAAATATTTGGCAATCATAGTAACCAGAAATATATGTGCAGTTTATGGTGAAGAAGTTTTCCCTCACCACACACAAGAATCTTAATTCTTTTTGGTGAGGTATAACATATAAAAAAATTGAATTTTTAATATTTGCTAGCTATCATTGTTATAAAAGAAATCATATGTTTAACTGTAACTGGTTGCAGATATTTTATACGAACCGTATGTTTTTCCGAGAAACGATTCTCTACGTTTCGTTGAATGCTTATTCAACGTCATCAGGAGGACGAGGTAGAAGAAGTGAACACTCCACAACAAAGTGCATATAATTTACGGCCACAAAAGCAGTAATCAGTCCGCCCTCTACCTCCGCAGGTAAAGGTCGTCCTCCTGATGACGTTGAATAAGCATTCAACGAAACGTCTAGAATCGTTTCTCGGAAAAACATATGGTTTGTATAAAATATCCGCAACCATTTACAGTTAAATTACTTATATATATATATTAAATGTCTGGCAATGCAAAAAATGTTTAAAAAGGACATTTAAATTGTGATTTTAGTAATGAAGTCAGATTTCGAAGTGGAACACCTAAAATTGTCACTGAAGCTTGAATTGCTACAGAAATGGAGGACAAAAAAAGAAATTTAATTAAAAAATAAACTGACAAAACTGGTTTTCATGGTCTAGTGCTTAAAGATACAATAAAAAAAAATCAAGAAAGTTTAGAAATACAATACATGTACGGCTACCACACCAATTGAATTAAGGAATAAATTGGCACATGTACAAAGAAAACTCACGCAAGATTAAATTGACGCATTAGGATGAAAAATTGTGAACAACTTTCCATATAACCCCGATCTGGCATCATCTGATTATCACTTAATTAGATCTATGCAGCATTATTTAGATGGAAGTAAATTAAATAGCGTTGGTGAAGTAAAAACAGCCCGAGCAACAGAATATTTTGAGTATGTCCAAATTTTTCAGAACAATACTGGATTTTGTCACAAGGACATCATTAATCAATGAATATATATTATAGATGTGTCACGGAGACGAAACTGTATATTTATGGGAAAGTAGGTATAGAAGTCTTTGGGTGTACATATATATTGATTAAATATTTTGTGTCAAAGCCTATGAGTTTTCATAAATGCGGAATCAAAAACTTACTAGAATAATGGAGGAAGGTTGAAGGAGAATAAATTTTGGTAGTGTTGCTGAAATTTGTTTTTAATTTTTTTTTTTTCATTTGAAAAAACATCTTTTTTTTGGGTAAGATTTGATTGGCCTTTGCCCAATTCCTTTAACTACGATAATATTACAGAAAGGCTCCCCGTATTTATTTACCAATTGTGTTTTTCGCCATACTTCTCTAATATTAATAATAAAAAAACATGCATATAATAAAAATGTTGCAGGTATTATAAAAGTATGACAAATAAGGAAGATTAAAAACCAAAATCGCAAATCACATTTTTTTCAATTTCAAAACAAGTTATCCCAAACATTTATGGATATCTGAGATATGTTAGTTTTCACAGCAATAAATATAATCAAAAAAAAAAATCTCTAAATAAGTGTGCGGATGGATTAAATTACCTGCAGTGGTAGTTTTACCCACACCTCCTTTTCCGGAGGCTACAAGCAGAATGTGTTTCACACCAGGTATTGGTTTCTTCTTGGGTAAACCTTTAGCCATAATCTCTGCACGCCTCTTTTCCAAGCTATCTGTCTTTTGACTTGAAACCTTGGATACCTGTAATAGAGATGAGTATGGGATTGCTAGTTTGTAACTCTTTGAAGAGAAAAGCAGATTTATCCACGCAAATTAAATTTAATGTATTATAATAAATTATAGAAGACTCACAGGGATGAAGCTCCTTATATGGGAAACATGTATGGAACTCTTTTTATAGGGGGGCCCAGGGCTTGTAACCTGAACAAGCTGGCTTAAGTGATGACTTTACATAATGCAAAGTTCGCAAATTCCACCGAAAGAACATCCGCACAATCAATTTTTTTTAAAGTTGTTCAAATGCGTTAAATAAATATTCTTTCAAACACTTGAAGGGAAATTGCTATAAAAAATTGTGTGCAAAAGAGTTTACTAACAGGTTATTATTAGAATCATTAATTTTCTTCAGGTAACAAGGAACTGTTAGTGAGAGTATTTTTGGAAGAATCAACAGAAAGTGAAATAATTTTTCTTATTCCACAAAACATATCCTGTCCCAAAGTACCTCCTTTGTTGGATAAATACAAATGATAGACGAGGTTTGTTTTATTATGCCAAGGAGTACTTAAAATGTGAAGTAAATAACGAAGCAAAAAAATAAAATGAATGCACCTTCTGTTATCATCGCACTTTCATAAAGTTCGAGCAGTGTCAAAACTAGTTTATCTTGTGTATAAGTAAACATTAAATTTAATTTGAACAGTAATTTAAGTGATTTTATTGATCACTAATTTACAAGTCGAACGATTTTTTCATACATCACGTATATTTCAAAGGAATATTTCGAAACATTAAAAAAAGTATTATAAATAATGGTTGGGTGATGCAATTTAATAGAAATATAAATCGTAAAAAATACCTGTCGGATGTATTTCGGTACACTTAAAATTTTTAAAAATCTTTCAGTAAGTCTTTCCATATTTATTTTTGTTGAAGAAATTGTTATCAACGCAAATAATATTGTGACACCTTCAAAATACTCGACGAAGTCCTCTTACGCATAGATAAATACCACAAGAAGATAATAAATAATAAATACTGATCTGATCCTCATTCCCCATAGAAAAGAATATACTGATCCCTCATTCTCTTTTTTCTTACAGCTTTACCTATGGTAAACTGTCAAATATAGGGAAGAAAAACTATATCGACATATCGACATTGCAAACAGGTACCCTACCTACTACAGGCAATTTGTTTGACTATGATTTTCATAGTCTATAGAGCTTAAGCTAACCATAGACAAACCTAACCTCACCTCTCTTTCGAGGAAGCCACGAAAAATTGAGTGCGAGGCGAATTCCGGTAAATCAAATTTCGTTTCATGAATTATTGGATATTTAAGATTAAAGAACTCTAAAAGGTAGAAATCGTGTATTTGGTACTCTCTAAATATTTTATATTTTTAGTTATCTTCGCTAGTTGTTTGTTGTCTGTCAAAAATGTATTTGGCTCTAGTTGGTTTTCGAGGCGAAGCGTTGTTTGTATACAAATTATATGTTTGCGCCTTTTACAGCCTTCTTTTGTGGTTATTTTCTTTATATTTGAGTTAATGAATCTTTAAAACATGGACCTTTAGCAATTTGGTGGTTACTATCTTCAGATTTTGTATACAAAGTGTTCCGTTTCGAGGTATTGGGAGACACGTTTTCGCAATAAAGTGTCATGTTTTCCATTTGAATGGCTACATTTTGTCCTCTAATTTTGATAAGGTTGTATATTATATATTTATTTATAATATTTGTTTTTTAAAAATTTCCCGCTCGATTTAAGTGTGCAGTTTTTTTTTTAATTTTGTTAAAAATGGCAATGATGTATAAATGTGTAACAATTGATATTCCAATAAATCGCCGAAATCGTTGAATTAGTCTTTGAATTGGGTTTTTTTTTCTAATTTATAAGAATCCTGTAATGTCTCAAAGGTGCTCTGTGCATAATGCCTACTTTGGTGATTTCCTTTACTAAACTGATAAGGGGGACAAGAGAACATAAGTGAGGAGTTGTATCACATAATAAATGTATTTAAGATTTTACTTAGTAGGCTAGTTTTACCCTTTTTTCTTGTAAATTTGAGGTTGGTTTTGGGTCATTTGAAAGTCTGAAAATGATGCCCAAATTAATATACGTTTTAATTTCCTTTAAATTGGCGAAGCAATGTAGCTTGTTTGTGTAGTGGTCATAAAGACTGTCTATTAATCCAGAGGTCGGCGGTTCAAGCCCCATTCCAGGATACCAGCAAGTTAGTCCTATTTTCTTAGTACAAGCTTAGTTTGAAAATAGTAAGCGTCCTTGAGGTGAGTGCTCATGAAAACGGCACTATATAAATGATCCATTTATTATTATGGATGCAACACATATTCCGTGTTTGCATCGCTATTTTTTTAAAAGAAAAAAAGCCTTTTTTAACACTTAAATTTCCTATGATGATTATCACATCCAGTGATTGTAATTTTTCAAACAAAATTGAACTAGTTATTTTTGATTTTCACAAAGACTTTGATCTCTTGTCTCGAAGATTTATCTAGTAAAGGTTGGTTTGTATCAGTTATCATCGATAGGAAATAAATCAAAGCTCACTCCGCACTGTTCTATACTTCTATTAAGCAACTTTCTAAACTAGTTTTATCCTTGCACACACCTCATCAAAGGTGGGATTTTCTCAAAACTTTTCGAGTGATGAGACTACAAAAATTTATCTCTGGGCAAACTGCAGTACCATGGTTTGCGGACACATTGATGAACTTCTAAGTTCAAAGGTGGATAATTTTATTTTCAGTTAGTCAAAAGAATATTGTTTAAATGTGTGTGAAACGGAGTGGATTGTTTCAATGCATGCAGGTGACAAGCGCACGGAAACAATGGGGAAAATTTTATCACAACAATTTATTTAATTTCAAGAAAATACAGTACATAAGCAGTAGAAATATATATAAAAAATACATTGAAAATTGGCACAGGCACTTAGGTCTCTGGCGTAGTCACAATACAGTATTATGGTGGGATTCTCGGTGATCCCAGTTTATGGATTCAGTGAAGGTTCTTGCCGTTAAAAGCTCGACAGCAAGAACCAAAAAATCTGAGGCGGAGAATCCTTTCGGAGATGAGCGCACAATGCGACTTGAGCTTCACGCAAGCTCGGCTTGTTACCGACTCGGTCCAGCAGGAGAACATTTAACTGCGGCGGTGATCAGGTTTGCCAGATTCCTCCTAGGAAGGCGAGGGCTGTTTGAAGCACTATCTGAGCAGATTAACCTGCCAGCCAATCACTTTCTGGAAAAGGTGCCATTTGGGAAACAACGGCAATTTTGCGATAGTTCGGCGGGCTCTAAGCGTTTCTAGGTAATGAACACTAGTGCGGAATTTTTAGTTCATACCCAGTAGCCTGTATCATGGAATTACCAGTTTTGTCTCACTTACAAATGTTTTAAATATGAAAACTGAAAATACCTATAGACACAGACCTCTACAAACCCCTCGCTTTTTGCCAGAATTGTCGGACAAATTAGTTTCGTCATAACTAAAAACATTAGAACTTGGCATGCATAAAACTCCTAGAGTTTCTATTGATACTGCTGATATTGGTTGTCAACTGCTGGCTAAAGGAGCTCTTTTGATAAGGCGTATACCCATTCAATTCAAGGAAAATTGTTGACCTTGGGGGGGGGGTGGGGGGGTTGGAGGAATTGAAACCTGTGTACCATTTATCTCTTTTATCAATATAAAATTTTTAATTATTACGCCGAGAATGGTTAGTGGGAAACGACAATCTGAACTTAGCTACCTCGTTTAAAATGGCCAATTCTTCTTCCAAAGTAAATATTGTAGAGCAACTTGGTTTACTAACGAGCTTCCTCTTCTTCTAATTGTACAAGGTGCCAAAACGGTATATTATTAACCTTTGATGTCTCACGAATTTGCAATATTCCATCAACCATTTTTGTAGGGCTTATTCTAATTTTTTGGCAGAATAATCCCCATAGGATCGACTTCCAAGTAGTCGTTTATGTTTACGAGGCTTTTTTCTGAAATATTCAAATATTGATCTCTCTACATTGCAAATATTCCGTAATTTGCACCATTCATTCAATCTAATACATTATTTTTTCAGTTTCTCGACCTCTTATTCTGCTTTCCAAAATTATAATGGCGGACGTACAACCAACCGTGGCCATTGAGACCGCAGCCAAGACAGCAGCGCCAGAGAATGGTGACTCACAGCCAACCGAGGAGCAGTCGGGTGGGGCGGCAACTGAAGGCGCCGGAGATGCTCCAGCTGTTGAGGAGGCGGCCAAGGAAGACGCCAAGAAGCATCCCACAGGCAGGACAGTGATAGTCCGCAACATTCCACCATCCATGCTATTCTCGTACCAAGAAGATCTCAAGGCTAAGTTTGCCAAATATGGCGACATTGGATATGTGAAGTAAGATTTTTATGTAATTTTTTGTTATACTTTATAGATTAACAAGTTTTGATGGACTGAAAAGTTTTCATAAACCCTGTACTCAAAATATCTCATTTTGCAATTTTCTAAAGAACATATATACAGAGCTAGTCCACATTCAAGCAGATTATGATTATGATTCCAAATGTTTAAGCAACAATGCGATAAGCGACTTCAATATAAGCATTTTATCTTCTGTAAAACATTTAACTAGGTATAATGAAAATAACTTATATTGAATATTAAAAATTCATTTGCCTAACTCAAATAAAATGAAATAATTAAATCTTTGCCGAAATTTGAAAAATATTTTTTTGTAAGGTTTTTATGATTTTATTTGTCCTGCATGATATTTTTATTTATTTATTTATATAGGGAACTAGCCGTACACCTGTGAAAAATCATGAGACATAATAATTGCAGGATTTTGAAGCTGAAAATTTATGAATAAAAAATCATGTGTTTTCTTTAAATTGTTTTGTGTAAAATTTAAATAAAATTAAATTCGCTTAAGGCTGGCGCCACACTACGCAGATTTCCCACCGCGTCTCTTCAGTTGAGGAATGCTGCTACATTTCTTTCCATACGATATGCGCTTATCAAACACACTACTCTAATGATCGGTCGACCCATTTGCTTTGTTGATTTTACGTGACGGAAAAGACGCGGAGGAAGATACGCGCAGTGTGACGCCGGCCTAAACATAAAACTAAATATAATAATATAAAAATGTCAAGACCGTGTAATTTCATGTGTTGCTTGAGTCGCGCGTGCTCATTGCCTGTCACACTGTGACTTATTATAATTCCAATAAGTTTTACGGACATTTTAAAAATTTACAGACTGACAAGGAAATTATTATATTTAGATTGGGAAATTTTAGTTTATATTAAATAAATTTAGTTTATTGTAGTTAGGAAAATATTTTGTTTATTATTAAAACGTAATCATTAAAATATGACGCCATGTAAATGTTTCAAGTACAATATGCAGCCCGTGTACAGAATTCACATACATAGAAAGGCAGCAGCATAATCCGCAAATAATATGTCTATGCCTGCTGCACTAACAACTGAATGTGTCTAGAGTATTGAATTGTAATGATTGCTGATAGTGTAACAATGTCTACAGCTTATATGACAATTAAAATATTTTTCAGACTTGGCGGAATCACAGTGGACTATAGCACAGTGCACCCAACTCTAACAGCGTTTGTCAATTATGCTGATCCGGATTCTTCCGATAAGGTTTGTTCCTCATTTCAACTGCATCATGAGCTTTCCAATTTCTCAGATCTGAATTATGTTTTTTTTTATACAGATTATAAAAACAGTTTTTTTATATACAACATTTTTTAACTCTTTTTATTTTGCACTTTCTGTATTGCTTTTACTTCTTCTCCTTTTTGTGCCCTATCCGTTATACGGACGTTGGCTATCAGGGGTTGGCAATGAGAACTTTATTTACTTCTACAGTTTGAAATTTTTTACATTAGGGAGGCGGTGAATAATAGAGTACCTCTCATTAATAACCAAATTAATTTTCCATATAACCCTTTTTTCAATGTAGCGTTCACAAGAGATGTGGTAACATCCACTTTAGACCCCGCCCCCCCCTCACTCTCTCGTTAGATCCCTGAATTGTTCAGTAGTTCGACGGTTCATAATCAGTGCATGCTTGTCCCTGACAAGATTAACACGCATGTGAACAATAGTGGTGATAGTTTGACAATACTACGGTTGGGGTGTATAGTGTTGTGAATGTAGTAGTGTAGTGTTGGTCCTGACGAAGAGACGGGTACATCTCGAAACCGGTAGACCGTAAATCTGGTAGTGGTTTTTACTAAATTTACTAACATTCTGTTAAATAAAGTTCTCATTGAATGCCGCTACCGCAGGCCCAACAGGCCACGCACCACCCATACTGTAGGAGCACCGATCATATTGCACCATGCCAAATACATCAAGCCAAAAAAGCACAGTTTCGAGATATCAGCACCTGATGTTACAAATTTCACAACAATTAATCTCAAAGGCAAAAATAATGTGGTTTCTGGACTATTTCTCACACTCTTTGACTCCATACATTTTTTTTTTTTAGATATTACTCCATAATATATACAGGGTTATTTGGAAAACATTAATAACCTCGCAGGACTATATTCCTGCCTTGATTATGAGTTGAAAATGTTCCAGTTATTAATATAATATCGATAGTCATGGAGATATGCGACATCAAAGTTTTCATTTTTTTCAATATTTCTGACTTATTTTTTTTTGTAAAACGTTGGACTCTCATTACAGTAACTTATATCTAATATGAAAAATTCATTTCCTTTAATACAAGTAAAATAAAATAATAAAAACCTTTGAATTCCAATTGGAAATTTTTCAGGGTTTTTATCATTTTATTTAACTTGTATTGAAACGGATGAATTTTTCGTAATCAATATAAAATACTGTAATGATAGTCCCAACGTTTTACAAAAAATAAGTCAGAAATATTGAAAAAAAAAAATGCATATCTCCATAACTATTGATATTAGGTCATGATAGCTTGAACATTTTCGACTCATAATCAAGGCAGGAATATAGTGCTGCGAGGTTATTAATGTTTTACAAATAACCCTGTATAGTAAATTGTTTTCTCAAAGAAACTGACATGAATTTGTCAATACATGTACGTATTGTAGTGGGGAGTGGTGCGTTGTGCGGTGGATTGCCAATCTTCACTCTTTATTAGAGCGAATATCGGCAAGTTTAAGCAATTTTTATAATTTAAATAAATTTAAAAAAAATTAAATTCATATTTATCCGACTTAAAAATTGAAAAATGTTTACGTGTACCCTGAGTCTACAGTTTTAATTTTAGCACCGTATGGGAAAGGCTAAACACTTGCTTGATTTGGCAAAATACAATCTCTTTCGCAGGCCATGGAAGAGAATGGGACGGAGATGGGTGGCAACATAATAGACCTGCAGGTGCTCAGGTCTGGAGAATTCACAGCCGTGATGAACAACATTCCGGCCATCATCAGTGAGGACTCGCTGCGCCATGTCTTCTCACCATGCGGGGAGATCAAGAAAATTGTCAAGATACCCGCTCGGCCTACAGGTATAAAAATTATTTTACCATATCCATAAATCCGAGATATTTAAACTTTTTTTTATTTATTAAATTAAGCATTGTTTCGTTTACAGAGTGGAAGTTCATGATTAACACAATGATTTATACACAACGTTTTTATTTTATTTGTTGATTAGCATTATCTGAAAATATTGAGTAAATCAAATGGTTTACAATAGTAAAACGAGTCAATTTTTTGCAGATTCAACAGTATATGTAGGGACCGTCGATATCGTCATTAGATACTGGTTATTATGTTTTTCATAAAATGTTTTCCTTTTGCCTAAGGCTCTCATACAAAATCAGACTTTTAAGCCTGCACCTTCCTTCATAGTGACATAAATGCGTAATTTAAATTTAGAGTCCCACAAAAGTCCACAAGCGACAAAGATATTGCATCGCACTCTTTTAATTAAACCATGATTGATTCATGATGTGGAATATACAAACACCCTAAATGAGTTTGTGTATTCGGGAAGTATGTTTATTAGAGACGGCAAGTTGAGAATGATATCGAAAGGAGAATGACCGCGGGAAACAAAGTGAATGGTGCTCTGAATGCAATTACGGCCAGTAAAAATCTGTCAAGGGAAGCAAGACTAGCGGTACATAATAGAGTTCTGGTGCCAACTCTGATGTATGGAAGTGAAGCCTAGAATTTGCAAGAAAAGAACAAGAGTAGAGTGAATGTGGTCGCTTAAACGTATGTGTGGAAAATCTTTGTACGATAGAGTAGAGAATGAACAAATTAGAAGTGAATGTAATGCTAGCTGTAGCGTAATAGGTAGAATAAAAAAAGGATTGCAGAGATGGTTTGTTAATGTTATAAACTTATGAGGCGAGTGTTGAAGCAGAAACAGAGGGCATCCGCGGAAGACCTGGCATAACCAGATAAATCAAATATTGGAGGATGGCTCTGTTAGAAGCTTCAACAACCAAAGAGTGTGCGTGACAAGATGTATGAAAGTGGACAAAGCAAAAGTGGTGTGCCGGGACAGAAGAGTGTGGCGATCTATCCTCTCCGCCTACCCCTCTGAGAAATGGCGTGATGGTTATTTAGTCAAAACTATTTAATTTACTTACTGTACTTAAAAATGTACTCGTCAAGTGCCGACGTTCCTTCAGCACTTTTGAGCTAGATTCTAAATAAACATTATAAACCAGGGAACACCTGATTTACCCTTTGTTTCCTCTTTATTGCAGCCTTTGTAGAATTTGAAGACGAAGAAAGCTTAAATAGAGCACTTTCACTGAGCGGGTCTCTTTCTATGAACAACGTGGAAATTAATATCTCCAAACAAGGAACCGAAGTTAAACCCAAGGTAAGATTTAGTATATTTCTTGTTTGGTATTATTATATTATTGCCTGTGGCATTAATGTAATGTTCTTTCTTGTCTGGTTGCGGTGGATGGCTTCCAATAAAACCCTGTGTAGAGTTACAACTTTTATTCTGATGACATACAATATAATACTCAGACTGCTTTCACGGCGACACCGCCGGCCTTCCGTGCGCTTTCTCGCTTGCTCTCTCACTCGCTCTCTTTCACACATTCCACAGACACTACAGGTATTTTCGTTGTTTTAGGTGTACGTATTGTGTCAGACGCTCATTTATTTCACATTTAACAAAATGATTCCTAATGCCGCCCGAAAACATTCTACACTTTCTCACGCTCTTGATTATCACCCATGGTGTATCACGATTTTCCACTAGTTAATGATTAACTGTTGACATATTTTATCAGATATGTTCAAATAATGGCTGGTGGCATCTTGTGGAAATATCTTAAGCGCATGTGTTGCATTTGAAATAAAATTTGTTGTTATGTTGGGAATTGTTAGACCAAATACAACATCGTTTGTCATTTATGAAGATGTTTTTGCTAGCATGTCAGGAGTGACATTTGTAAACAATGAGATAAAATGAAAATTAAGAATTATTATAAAATAAAACAATAATACAGTAGAACCTCGTTAATTCAAAATTCAAGGGACCCAAAAATACATTTCGAATTAAACCTGACATTTTATTTTATCAAATTAAACCCGACATTAAATTCGACATTTAATGTACAAAAGAACAATCAATGTGCGATTGTGAAATTAGCTAAAAATCATAAAACTCATGATAAAGCCATTCGTTATGTGCAAAACGTCGTTAATTTTGTGAAAAACATTTGTATTTTTGCATATTTATGGAAATCATTTTGAAAATGCAATATTTAGTGTGCCAGTACAAAGGTTACGACATTTATATCACTAAAGTACTCGACATTGACTCACTTGCAAAAAATTCTAAATATTTTTTGAATTTCATCAAATATAAAAAAAAAATTAACTGTGTAACCTTAAATGTATTGATTTATGGTACAAGGGGCTAAAAATTATTTCAAATTACCGGGGTTTTCAAATCATCGGGATTAATCTACTACGAAGTTAACATTTTGCGACATTTTGAATTATCAGGTTTCATATTAACGGGATTTTACTGTTTATTGTTTTATTTTTTACAGAATTTAAAAAAAAGCCAGAATGATATTATTATACATATTCTGTGCGAGGATGATTAAAATGTTACACACAAGAATCATAATTCTTTTTGGTGAGGTATATACACTCGGGCCTCGTGCAACACGGTTATATGGTTCCACAAAAACCTCGTGTAATACAAATCCGTGTTATAAGGTTTGAAGTTCATACAAAATTAGGGTTAAAATCGAAATAGTGTATATGAATATGTACTTTATTTTTTTAATAAAAATATATAAATTTACATATTTATTGAAAAAAAACTTTAATAACACATATAATATAATTTATTTTAATTGTTATCATGTATTTTATATATGGATATTTGTATAGTCTTCTTTATTATTATTCTTTTGTATAGTATTCTCTTTTTTCTTCTTTTTTAATATGTTCATATTAAGTTTATTGATGTAAAAAGCCATATATAAATAAATAAATATAATGTAGCATTCTTCATCATTGCTATCACTTAGAATAATTCTTCATTTTTTCTCTTTTTCGACATCTTAAAAAAATCGGTAATAAGCTATTGTCTGCTTTTAGCGTATAAACCATTACGTATTTCCTTATAAGGTTCCAAAATCTGTTGTAATTCCCTCTTGAATTTCGAACTTCTTTCCATTATAGGATCCTTTTCAATATTTTTTTTTCTAATTTAATAGCCAATTCCAAGCCCTCATTTATAGTTTTTAATGTGAAACATGTCTCTACCTCGCTGTAACTGCTTTCTAAGTCATTAATTGTGGTAGTCTCATTCAAAGTTTCTATTAATTGAAACGAAATTGACAAGTCTCAACATGCTGAGTGAGATCATCATGACTCATGGTATGTTCTGTCATGGACGCAATCTACAAATCAAACATTATTTAATTCATTAATCATAATTTCTGAAACCGTGTTGTACAAAAAATATGCCAATTTATTCATCCGTGTTATATAAAACCGTGTTATACGAGGCCCAAGTGTACATACAAAAAAAAAAGAATTATTAACATTTTCTAGGTATTGTAATAAAATATTATATATATATTACTATTTAAATTTTTTTTAAAAAAAATATATATATATATATATTATATAACATTTTAATCATCCTCGCTTCTTCTTCTCTCGACTACAAAGTATTAAAAAAAAAAGTCAATTTGATATGTAAATATGAGGTCGGTCCAATAAGTACCTAGCCTCACCGCCCGATGGCGCTACTATCGCAAGAGAAATTTACTATCGTGTAGTACAATCTCGTAGACGACCACTGTCAAAATTTCAGTCGAATCGGACTCATAGTTTTGTTTTGACCGCGTGTGGAAGTGGGCGTGTCTGCGGATTTTAGAAATATGGAAAAAGAGCAATATCGGTCGGTGATTCGATTCTTGTTTTTGGAAAAGAAATCGCGCAGCGAAATCAAAGAGCGCTTGGACGCTGTGTATGGTGACTCTTCTCCTTCGATGGCGACTCTCAAAAAATGGTTTAATGAGTTTCAACGTGGTCGCACATCGGTTTTTGATGAGCCACGCCCAGGTGCCCCGAAAACGGCTACCACGGAGGATAACATAACAAAAATCCACGATCTCGTATTAGCAGACCACCGATTGAAGGTGCGTGAGATAGCTGAGACAGTGGTCATCTCAAAAGGCCGCGTGGGTCATATCCTGCATGAAATTTTGGGCATGAGAAAACTGTTGGCGCGATAGGTGCCGCGTTTGCTCACTCCAGACAACAAGCGAAACAGTGAGACTACTTCAGAGCAGTGTTTAAGCGCAATCCGAAGGAGTTTCTACGTCGTTTCGTGACCGTCAACGAAACATAGATCCACTGGTACACACCAGGGACCAAGGAACAGTCGAAACAGTGGACGTTCACCCGGTGAACGTGCTCCGAAGAAGGCGAAGACTCCTATCGACCGGAAAGGTGATGGCCACCGTTTTCTGGGATTCACAAGGTGTGATCTACATCGACTACCTGGAGAAGGGCAAAACGATCAGAGGGCTGTACTATGCCGAATTATTGGGCCGATTTGACGCCGAATTGCAGAAAAAACGGCCACATTTGGCGAAGAAAAAAGTGCTCTTCCACCATGACAACGCACCGGCTCACACCTCCGCCCTCGCCACGGCCAAATTGGTCAAATGAGACTACGAACTGCTGCCCCATCCACCATATTCTTCAGATTTGGCCCCATGCGACTTCTTTTTGTTTCCAAACTTGAAAAAGTCACTCGCCGGGCAGAAATTTGAGTCGAATGAGGAGATCATCACCGCCACGGAGGCCTACTTTGCAGACCTCAAGAAAACATATTTTTCAGACGGGTTAAATAAATTGGAGCTTCGCTGGATCAAGTGTATCGAGCTAAAATTATTATTATTATTATTATTATAGATATTATGTTGAGAAATAAATTGCCACTTTTCCAAAATTTTCGTTTTTCTTTTGTAGGCTAGGTACTTATTGGACTGCCCTGGTATACAAGAATTGTATTTGAACCATATATTAAATAAATAAATAAAAAAATTATATTCTGTGTATAGTTTTCTGGGATATTTTGCCGTGTATATGTGACCTCTCTGGCCAACGTTTCGGATCCAATTGCAGGGTCCATCATCAGGACTGATGTGATCATCAGCTCTGATGATGAACCCTGCAATGGGATCCAAAACGTTGGCCAGAGAGGTCACATATACATGGCAAAATATCCCAGAAAACTATACACAGAAAATTCTGAACGGCCGTGAAAATCTAAGGACATTAAAAAAAAAATTATAATATAGCAATATATGTTATTTAAGCTGTAAAGTGTTGTAAATATGGATTTATAAATAAAGAATAGGACAATAATGATAGTAACAGATGTTTCAGATAAACATAACCGTTTAAGGACAACTGTAAAAACTTGAAATTAATCACTTGCATTCTATTCTGCCACAAATATTTATTTTGACAAGCTAAATATGTTTCCCGCATTTCAGAATGAATCCAAAAACAGGATAAGGAAATCAAGGCTCGCAAAGGCACGTACGGCGGTTGCCGTTCGTGGTGGTGCGCCCCCTGTCATTCCTCGCGGTGGTGGGGTGGTGCCCCGGGGCGGGCCGATCTCCAGGGGTGGCGTGATCCCCAGGGGAGTCAATCCCCGGGGCAGAGGAGTCAGCCGCGGGGGAGCAGGCGGTGGAGCCTGGGTCTCCACACCCAACTGGGGCGGGAACCAATACAACCAGTGGGATGGAGACTATGGCCGAAATTATGGCAATTGGGTGAGTTTTTTCATCTAAAAACGTTATGTATCAGCGATGTATCCCTACACATATATGCGATCATGGTATAATTCAACGTGCAAGGAGAGACACGACACTATTGTTGGCGATATATGAGAATTTTTTTAAGTGTGAAGAAATATTGCTGCAGTTTATTTTTCTCCTAAATTAAGATAAGAAAGGAAGCATCCTTAAACGATGTTGTATCACCTAATGCTTCGGAATTGAAAATGACAAAAACTATAATTTATGAAAAATTCTGGTGATATGGCCTTGAAATTTCAAGAAATCACATGAATGGATTTTTTGACTGAGAAAAACGAAGTACAGAAGAATCTTTATATAAAATTCAAGGAACTGAAAAAATGAATACGCAAATCTCTGCTAACTCTACATTTAGAAAAGTATCATGTAACTTTTTTGAGCCATGTAAAATGTGACAAAATTATTCAATATCACAAACTACAAAATTAGTGCCAAAATAACTTCAACATCATGTAAAAATATCTAAAAACTCTCACTATTAAATTTTGTATAAAAATTTTTTGCTTTCCAAAAAATGGAGATTCATATGTTCCTTTCGTACACAATGAGAAGTACACAAAAAACGAGAAAATAATTATCCAGCATTGATTTATTTATGAAACCAAATCATTGAAAAACATATTTACAAAATATACATAATTTATAACAGTTTTCACAATTAGTTTCATGTAAACGAAGGTATTTTCGAATCTACTTGCGAGTAATAACTGCACTCGATGGCACCACAGCAGTAGCTATGGTCAAACCATTATTTTAACTGGTTATTTATGGTACCGTTGTTTAAGATTTGTATCGATGATCGCTAACTGAGATATAACTGTCATCTGGTACCGATGATTGCTTGTCGAATTGTGAAAAATCAGTCACCATTGATCAAATCAGGTACAAATCTCAAATAACGATTATTATGTAACTGGTTAAAATGCAATCCTTACACAGCGTGCCATTTTAAGTTTCTCTTTAAACTTCTAGGCCACTGCCTTGGCTATTATAATAGGAAAATAATAAGATCAATTAACTTTTGATACATTTATACTTGTTCAAACTTGTCCTAACCACAAGACCAAAAGAGTGGCTTGTTGGTGGTCTTGTGGTTAGGACTCGCCTTGTGATTCAAAGGTTGCGGGTTCGAATCTCACTCCAAACCAGCAAGTTAGTCCTATTTTCATAGCACAAGCGTTTAACTTAGTTTGAAAATAGTAAAAATATTGATGTGACACGTATTCCGTGTTCACATCTCTATTTAAAAAAACGAAACAACATATTCTCCTCGTAAACTTATAATCCTTTTCCAGGGAAACGGAAACTACTCGAGCAACAATGACGGCCAGAGAGGTTTCAAGAGGAGGAAACAGAATGATTGGATATGGCAGTACTAAATCAATTCTTTTCACTTAATACTTCTAGAACAATATAAATATAATGATAAGTCTCAGTTACTGTCCAAAGTGCACCGCCAGTCAGATGTTTGGATGTAATATTGCGCCTTTTGTTGCATGTGTTTTATGTAATAATCTATAAATGAGGGTGCACATTAAGATACGCTCCAAGCGACATTTGTGACAATGGAAAGCTCATTACATTTTTCCATTGTTTTACATTTCACCGTGGCGTGTATCCTGGTGTGTGCCTCGCCTTATTGTACAATTTCAATCATTAAAATCATATTTATTATTGATTAATGAAAGGGCCGACATATATTAATTATTTGCGTGCATCTGATATCAACCAATATATTTTTTTACTCTGATTCTGATAGCCTGTCAAAATATTTGATGATAATTAATTTCAAACCAGATGATATAAAACAAGTGCTCTTAGATTTCCAAATCATTCAATTGGTTCGCAATGTCAGTTTTTTAGCTTCGCGTTACTTCATCGAGAACATGAATGATTGCACGATTTGTGTGAGACGGTTGCGCAATGTAGAAATCGTTGTGATTTATTTATTGTTCGGAATTGACATTAACAATTAGTACAAATTTCCATTCATTCCTTATACATACCATCCCTTAACCCCCCACCAATCCTCATCTTTAGAAGTATCAATGTTATCCACTTATTTTTTAAATGAAGTAATCTTTTTTTCTTCAAAATAATCCATTTGTCGCAAATGAGTAAAACTATCACGCAAACAATTCAGATTCCAAAGCCTTCAGACAGACGCTGGCATTTTTCGAAACCTCTAGGTGAAATTTTCAAAAAAAAAAAATGTGTAGTAAAGTCGGCACCAACCCTCTTTGTGTTAATTGGGATCATATTTTTCACCCGGGTTTAACCTTTCCTGTTTTGCAATCAAATATGTCATGTAAGTTTCATCTTATCCTAGTTTTGTATAATTTGGTTGAATAAATAAATGTATTTTAGCTGCTTTTTTCTTTTTCGAATCCACAATAATTGTTTGGCTTGGAGCCAGACATCTCTAAGCCAGTTTTAGAGTTGAATAATTTTAAAATATTCTCAAATTCCCTTACAGAAAGTCGAGACAGAAAATTGAAGTCATTCTGAGTTTTCACTCTATTGATTTATGATTAAAATCTAATGTATGTTGTAATAGCACATTAGATTGGTACCTTGCTAATGTGGCTGGCTCTGAGCAAAATTTGGATTAATATTTCATAGAAATTAATTAGAATAGCTATTCATTCGTGAAAACTGATAAAAGTTGTAACGTCTTACTTTAATGAATTTATGGATGAAATCTTAGATAAATGATGCTAAAAAGTTTTAAAAAAAATCTTGCGCAGAAAACCTTTATAGATTCATACTTTTGCATCTTTTAAATGATAAAAAAATAATTAAATATTCTCATTTACATATATTATATATTACAGTTAGATATTTCATTCGTAATTTTAATTTAAATTGTTTATATTAAAAGTGTTTTAAACTTGAGGTATAAATGTAGTAGTATATTGAGTAAGGGAGCGTGGAAACTTGCAAGTGAAATGGCTAAATATTGCCGCAATAAAAAATTACCTGAATGTATGTATTTTGGCTAATCTCTATTTAATTTATTTACTATTGCACATGTACATGAATGAGAGTTACTACGGAGACTTATCTGTAAAGCACATAAAGGACAACACGGAGTTGAGTTTGAAGCGAGTTGTAACTAATGTCAATATCCGTGCACACACACCATTTATGTACTATATTTCGTTACATGTACTATATTTATTTATGTACTTGAAGTCATTCTGTAATTCACATAGCCATACCATTGTGAAGTTTGTTAACGATTGCAGAATAAATATTTTTTTATATACTCTTGAGGAACTTTATTCATGAAAATTTTGGTTAATAGTAATGCCTTCACTTGGAGTTCTACATATCCAACATAACGTAACACTGATTTTTTCTGTGTAAAAATAATATTTGATATGTATTTGATTTTTCAACTGTTTTGAGAGGTACAAAAAAAATAGAATTAGGAATTTTCACAGTTACGTGTATTTTTTGTCAGTGACGTTGATTAAAATTTATTCTTAAGTGAACACTGCCTCAATGGTGACTATTTTCCGAAAAGTATTATTAACCTGGTGGATGTTTTGTATTTTGAATTTGATTCTTCAGAATTGAAGTAATTTGGACAATTTTCTTATCTATACTTATACGGTTCCACATACACGCGTTGGAAGATACATATATTTTCAATGGCATCAAATGTTAAAATGTACTATCGTAGCTTCATCTATTTATTAAGTGAGACCTACATAGGAGACCCAATAAATTATCTCTTGCAGAATTTGTAGAAGGTGGAAAATCCAGCAAAACCCGATACAATCCAAGAAGAAAATAAATCATGATGTGTGACATCTGTTGTTCACAAAGTTATAGATCCTGGCTTGTTCAACTTTAGCACAAGCTTGTTTATGGTGTAGTGGTAGACCTGACTACCGATCTAAATATCAAATGCATTGTGTAGCTCGCTATAAATATAAGTAAAATATACCCCTATGGTCAGGGTTGAAGTCTTAACTGGGCTGTTTTCCGCTCTTTATCTATCTCCTGCAGCAGCCTTTGTCTCCGTCCAATTTGAGCCTAGTCCTGAAAGCATTTCCACTCCAGCTGAACGTCACCGCATTCTATAAAGATTTAGAGTGACCTGCAATATTCAGGCCCTGTTGGCTGCAGTCGTAAAATCACGGCAAGAATCTATTTATAAATAATCAGTAAATTTGGTTTCACTTTGAATTTATTGGTTTCATGTATGTGGAACGACGTAAATGTAAAAATTTGCATTTTTTAGGTTTTCATTCTTGTACCCTTTACGAGAGATTTCTAGAATAGGTAAGTAATTTGTCAAGTACGTAGTTGGAAAGTTACATTTATTTGTGGTAACAAGTGTGGTGAACGTGAGTCACAAAAAAAAATTATGAAATGTATTCAACCTTTCTTTTAGGTAATCATTGATTTACTATGTAATGTGATGTAATAATTACTTCATTTGTAATTAATAAAAGAATTTCTAAGATATCTGTGTTTTACTTTCAAACATGTATTGTGATTAGCGAATCCAAAATCGCAATCTTTAAATTAAATTCTGACTACAAAATATTATTTGGCCATTAATATTATTGTGGAATACTCGGGCCCGCCACCTTACCAGGTGTACCAAGGGGCGTGGCTATAAACGGCAAGAGCACAAGCTCTCGCTATCTTCCAATAGTCAAAACATTGGGAATAGTTAGAAGTCGGTCGACACAAGTTTTGCAATGAACTGAAGATATACTGCAACCAGCTGTCTTTATTATTGATGTTTAAATTCAGTCGGGATTGGGAATACATCACAATCACATTTATAAAAAGGGGCAGGAAGAACAAACGGGTACAGTTTACGAGCAAAAAAGCTGTGCATTACTTAAAATTCTGGGAAACAAATGTTTTTTTTATACTAAAATATATTTCACCGTTTAACTACATTATTTGATACAAACTAATAGATTAGCAATTCATGACATATGTACAATATAACTATGTATACTTAAAATTTAGTGTACAGATTTACACTACAAAAGTATTAAAAAGATTAAAACCATCCTTGATATTATTGGACGGCTTATAATAAAAAAATGTGTTTTCTGGAAAGAGAATATTAACATCTAGCTTATTCGGCACATTTATGATTAAATAGCCATTAAAAGTATGAAATCTCAAATTAAGAGTTTGATGCTCCTTGGCACAACAGTTCTTAACTTCTGGTAGGTGATAAATTAATAAGAAATATCGGACATTACCTACGATTATCATGATTAGATGGCCTCCCAGAGTTCTGAAATGGAGACTTTGGGAAAATAAAAAAGGCATCGGAAGACCTCAAAAGAGATGGGCCGATGATATTGTCGCTGTGGGGGGAAAGAAATGGCTACAATTAGCCAACAACAGGGAAGAATGGAAAAATAAGGAAGAGGCCTATATCCAGCAGTGGAAAGACGAAGGCTGATGAAGAAGAAGAAGAAGATCATGATTAACCAGAAATCATTTTACTCGCAGTACATTTATTGCTCTCTAAAGAGAAATAATATTTGTTTGAATTGAATTCTCATTTCCGATCAATTATTAGAACATAAAAAATTAAATTAAAAAATAATAGTTATTTAGTTGGTGTATTTATATTTTTAACATGAGCACCAGTCGTACCCATTAGTGCCAGATAATCAAGAATTTATGATACTCAAAATACAAAACTAAACTTACCATAAATTTCACTTCATTCATGATCCGATTTTTCAATCCAATAAAGTATCAGAGTAATGAACTACCCGAAAGTATGGAGATCAGCTTAATGTTTCAAACAAAAAACACTATGGTGATATGTCTTCGGAAGTGACTGACTTTCAATATATGTGTTGATACATAATTTTATGACCGTACATTAATTTTATTTTGAGGAAACCAATTTTATGGGTAAGATTTTTAATTCTTATGTTATGAGGATAAAATATAGTAACATTGTCAATATATTTTAACTTATAAATAATCTATATATATATATATATATATCTCAATAATAAATAAATTGTATATACTATGTACCTATATATTATAATAAGGAATAAGAACTGTGGCTACCTCATCAGACTCAAGAGCTTCTCTTTACTGATGAGGTCTACCAAGTGACTACCAAGTGTTTAAAAAAAAATGTTTAGTCTGATATGTATATATAAGAACTGTATTTGTACCATAAATAAAAAATATATACATATATAACCCGTGTTTCCCTACCCGCCAAGTGTTCTCCACAATCACCCACCGGTGGTTATGGTGGTAGATATTGGTATCACATCGAAAATGTGCGAGTTTGGTGGGGATGGCTGCGCGTGGGTGGGAGTGGGTGACGGAAATATGCTTTCTAGCACATTGTTTTGTTATGGAAATGCCGCAAATGCTTCAAATTGTTTCAAAATAGGCGCGCCGACTGTCTCGGTGAGTCTAGAAGGTTCCGGAAAAACCTGCTCTAGAAAGTTCTAGAAAATGCGTGAAAGTTCTATAAGGTTCCAAACTGAGGGGCGTAATGTGTCGGTGTGTCTAGAAGGTTCCAGAATATTCGATAAATCTCTTGAAAGTTCTGAAAGAACGCTCTAGAACATTCCAGAAAGTTCTATAAGGTTCCAAACTAAGTGGCGGAGTGTGACTCTAGAAGGTTCCAGAACGTTCAATAAAGTTCAATGATCTGGAAGGAGAACGTTCTAGAAGATTTCCAAGTGTTTGACAAGATTCCAAACACTGTGGAGGAGTGTGTCGGGGAGTCTAGAAGGTTCCAGAACATTTGAGTAAGTTCTGAAAGGAGAAGGTTCCAGAACGTTTGATAAAGTTCTAAATTTTCTGGAAGGAGAACGTTCTACGAACATTCCAGAAGATTCTCAAGGGTTCAATAAAGTACCAAACGGTGTGGCGGGATGTGTTTGTGACTCTAGAAGGTTCCAGAACGTTCGATAAATCTCTGGAAAGTTTTGGAAGCAGAAGGTTCGCGAAAGTTCTATGTCGATCCAAACAGAGTGGCAGAGTGTGTCTGTGACTCTAGAAGATTCCAGAACGGTAGATAAAGCTCTAGAAAGTTCTGGAAGGAGAACGTTCTAGAAGATTTCCGAAAGTTCTATATGGTTCCAAACAAAGTAGTGTCGGTGACTATAGAATGTTCCAGAACATTTGATAAAGTTCTAGAATGTTCTGGAAGGAGAACGTTCTAGAAGATTCTTTATTCTTCTAAAGAAAGTTCCCTAATGTTCCAAACGGTGTGATGAAGTATATCTAGGGGTCTAGAAGATTCCAGAACGTTCATTAAGGCTCTGGAAGGAGAAAGTTTAAGAAGGTTCTATATTGTTCCAAACTGAATGGATGGAGAAAGTATCAGAAAGTTCTATAAGGTTACAAACTGAATTGCGGAGTGTGTCGGCGAGTTTAAAGAGTACTAGAGGGTTCGAGAATTCTTTAGAAAATTCTACAAGCTATCAGAAAGATCTATAAGGTTTCGAACTGAGTGGAGGAGTGCGTCGGTAGGTCTAGTGGTTTCAGAAAGAATTATAATGCTCTAGAAGGTTCTGAAAAGGAAAAGTTCTAGAAGATTCCAGAATGTTCTATAAACTATGCTATTCTATATTCTACGCTCTAGAAAGTTTTGGAAGGTTCTCTCTAGACCTCTAGAGTGTTATGATTGCTTTGCTAAATCATCTGTTGATATTTTCGCAAAGCGAAGACGGTCCAGCAAGGCAATCCCATCACAGATGCCGAAACCAGCAAAAATGAAACGTCAACACAATTCTATGCTTACCAAATTGTGATCCCGAGCGAAGCCGGGCCAATCAGCTAGTGAATAAAATAAATAAATAAACTATAAACCCAAATTGCTTATCCCTGAATTCAAAATATTTTTTGTGCAAATTCGATAGCTCATATGTACGTAAATGATACATATTATGTATCAGCAGCGTATTATGGGTTTCGCACTTGCAAGGCATATTATAGCCATTTGTGTTAGTACAATTATTAACGTTAATAATAAGCAATGCTAGTGTGATACTCGGAGTAAGACTATTGGTCTATTTAGTATGTAATAAAAAAAAACTTAGTAATGCCCAATTTTTAATTTTGCCTTGCAAAATATTTTGCTACCTAGCACTTCCTTAAATCTGTGTGGGAAAGTATCACACATATTACTATTGTTCTTTCTATATCTTTGCCTACGCTGATAAAGAAAACATAAACCCCTTAAATACCTACCATATATACTTGAGTGCAGGGGCGTGCAGTGGGAACAAGAAGCATGACTTTTTCCTAAGCATATTGAAAAAACACAGAAACAAGAGATATATCTCGTAATAATGTTAATTAATTAATCCTGGTGGAAGTGATGATTTAAAATTCTAGAATTAGTAAGTGTTATTTCTGTAAGTGACGTGTGTGCAGTTCTCACCAAAAATTAGGCCTTTCGAAGAAACACGCTATAGTATGAAGAATTTGCTTGTTTTTTAACCGTACCGGTTTCAGCCTATTACGGCCATCTTCACACTGGGTAAAAAAACAATAAATACATAGTGGAAAAAGGACTACGTACTTCAAAATTAAAAATTTACTTGCCAACTACACAAAATTCGCAGATGTTAAGATATCGCGAATATAATACGGCTTCAGTAGGAAAATATTAGGATCGAGAGGTCTGCCAATCAAGTGGGTTTACAGCTTTCTCAAGGACCTGGGACTAAATAGATCACAGGTGAATGGATTCTTGGAAAGAATGACAAAGGCGGCAATCAATATGGTATGATCAGGTGATCATACCATATCTGGTTGCGCAGGCCTGGAGAACAAAATACTCTGAGGGCTCCTTAACGCCTCTGAACATGCATAAAGTATGCTAATAAAAATGTCAGTCTAAGGGGGGAGGGGATGGAAGATGTGGTGATGATAGCCATGGCATAAAGGATTCTAAAAACTTGCCAATGACAGGTTAAAAGCTCTGTGGCGTCCATCTCTTCCGTGCTCCACGGGGCCGGCCCCGATTTGGAGACTCTGGCGAGACCATGGCTGCCAATTTTCACAAATTGTTCAGTGAGATTCTCTTACAGATTTAAGAAACATAGAATATAGGATATGAAGTGTATACAGAAGCAGTCAAAAATAATGAAAGCCATAAAACTCTGGCAGTAGCCACGGATTATGCCTAGAATTTTGAATCACCTTTTTTAAAAGATAAGGATTATTTCATTAATATTTATTTCCCAATTTAGTAATTTTTGCTTGTATGCTTTGCACGCCACCGGTATATGCATATGTCAATAAAATCAAAAGAATTCTTGATTATATAAAACTAATGAATGATTATTTCGTGGTCATCCAGATATGTCTCTTAGCCAAATTTCAGATCGATTATTGGTCAAGGAGTGGGTCAAATATTGATTACAAGATTTGTCCCTGATTATTGCTGGAATTACAACAACACTGGTGATGATGACTATCCGCTAATGAGACCCGGTGCACGAGTATGACACGCCAATAAGCGGGTGGCTCATGTTAAACGCAGGGATCGTTATTAATTATTATTGTCCAGTGATTTTTCACAGGTTTACGGCTAGTTATAAACGTTGTCTCATAGTTAGTAGCAGAAAATTTACAGGAGGATTTCTGCCTTGATAATAAGTCGAAAATGTTCAAGCAACCATGACTAATGTCAATAGTTATGGAGATATACTATATATTGACAATAGGTTGTAGTTGCAAATCGTTACAGTAACTTATATCGATTATGAAAAATTCATTTGCCATAAACAAGTCAAATAAAATGATAACCTTGCAAAAATATTTTTTTTTTATAAGGTTTTTATTTATATTGAAGTGAATTAATTTTTCGCAATCAAAATAAGTAACTGTAATGATAGTTTAACTTTTTGCAAAAAATGAGTAAGAAATATTGAAAAAAAATCCAAACTTTGATATTATATATTTCCATAACTAATTTTCGACACATTATCAAGGTAGGAATCCACCTTTAAAGCTGTTTCTACTAGTTATGAGACACCCTGTTTAATTATAAGTAAATAAACAAACAATTTCATACTTTTGAGACAGTTATACCTCGATCTATGCCACAAAATGGCATGCCAATACAAACAAGGCCAGGATTGTAAAATAAAATACCAATTGTGTAATATTTGTTTTAATAACAAATTATTATAAATATTTATCATCGTTAGTAGAAGCATGCCCTACTCGTAAACAAATACATATACCTACTATACATAGCGAAATTCATTTTTAATTAAGAGTATAAATTTAATCACTAATTTTTCCAAATATAAAAATTTTCCTTTGCCTTCAAATTTTCCGCTGAATAAAGTCGTAATTAAATTATAGCAGCATGTGTTAATTTAAAAGTATTGTTTGTCTATCCTGAAAACCGCCCTGTCGCTGAAAAATTTCAACTTTACCAGAGAGAAAAATTTCAATCAACACGGGGTTTGCACCGATCTGCTTACAACAACAACAATCTGCAATAACAACAGCTCAAACTCCATTCAAAACATAACAATTTAATGACTACTTAATTCATAAATAATATTTTCATTTATTGGTATACAAAACAGACAGTTCACAAGAGTACGCAGACAAAGAGATTTGTGTCTGCGTAAAATGAAATAATGTTTAATTATTAAGTTTTACATGTTAATGTCAACAATGGAAAATAGAGGTTTTGAAGATAGTCTAAACTACACTTCACATAGTGCAGTAATTGATTTAGAAAATTAAACTTGAAGAGTGTCGTTCTACAGAGTACTTGGCTAGAAAATACTCTTTAATCAAATATTTTACAGAATTTGTCTTCATTATTTTATTAAGTCAATTGATGGATAATTTTTTTGATATCTATATAATTAAGAATAATAAGGTCCTGCCATATTATAAAATTAGATATATAAAGAGTTAACTTCATTGTTTCCTTTAAAATTTCTTTAAATAATATTTAAAATACTACAACATATATGTATCTCATTTGGGATGTTTAGTTGTACCATTTTGATTTTAATTCATTGTAATGCGTGCAACGTGATCACACGGCATCAACTTATGTCAACTCTTACGGTGCTCTCGAGTTTGTTAAATTCCGAATTGTGTTGTAACAGGCACAATGCACAATCCACACACTACACCACCGTTCCCATTCAATTAATTTAATCCATCATCTTTTTATTGTATCTTCTCCAAGGGTAGGGCTAGCTGGGCAAGGTCCACACCCTCAAGTGGCAGCACTGCATTGAGTATGGGGCAGAGATCTGTCAGGCACGAGCGAGGGACAAGTCCTAGGAGAAGAGCCAGTTTGGCAGCAACTGGTGATTTGTCAATGTTCTCTACCGCACTGTCTTCATCTGGCATCATCTGTGGAAAGCGCGATGACTTTTAGAATCTAAGTAATTTACGATTTATATTGACCTGAGGTAAAATACAAGTACATTTATGAGATTAATGAGCCTGGGGCCAGGCCGCACCCGTGCGCCCTAACGCGACTGTCCCCAGGGGCCAGGGCGCACCCGTGCATCCGGAACGTAATTAATTATTTCTCGACGGCCGCATATCTAATTTGAAAAATGTGATTTTTGTCCCAGTAGAGAAATCCCGTGGTGACCTGTCGTTCCATTATCAACTCAAAAACATCGCCGATTATATTTTTAATCAACAATCAAAACAGAAGTTTTTCTGCCGTAAAAATCGTATAGGAAATGTAGATGTCGCCTCGAACGCGTGTTGCACAATCGAAATTCAAATATTCCGTCATTCAAGGTCACGCACAAAGTGCGCGGGAAATACAATAATTTTTTTTGACTTTTGATTTATTTGTACACGTATACACAAATATATACGATATGTTTTGCGATATTTGTCAGTTTTTGTTGGTTTATGATTCAATTCAATACTAACAGTGATTTATTAACAAAAATACACGCAGTTTTGTTGCGTTTATTTGAAATATGCGTGTGTGTGAGAGTGTATCATACTTATGTGTTATGAGTGCAATGTTCCGTTGTGTGCTGTGCTGTGCAACAAAATATACCACACAGAAGAAGATTATTAGTTAAGCATTAAATAATAATAGTAGTGTTGTCTCTAATAAACAAATAAAAATTAATTATTTTTTTCGGAAAATGTTGCGCTGGCAAAATTATCGGAATTCAAAAAAAGATATATTTTTTACTTAAACGATAAAAAATCATTGCATTTCGACACTTACGATAAAATAATATGAATGTGTGTGTTTTTTTTTAATATATGCATGTTTTCATGGTTTTTTGGTAAAAATAAAAATCACAAAAAATTCAGAAAATCTCTGACCTTGACCTATATTTTGAGTGAAATTTTATGGGTCCTCAACAAGTTAAGAACAAATCGAGAAAGTTTCGGTGAAAATATAAAAATATCAACATGTTTCAGGGCTAATAATGGTCCCTTTGTCAGGCTACATTGTATACCAACAAATTAATAATCAAAGTATAGGCAATCAAAATATTGAAAAAAAAAATATATATATGGGAAATGAATAATAATAAAGTACTAACATAAAAACAAATTTAAAAGATAACTATTTGTATAAAGGACCTGGTTATTTATAATATTCAATTTATCTTTTTTCATTTCTGAAATTTCTAATTTATTAAACTGTAATTCTGTTTAATTTGTATATAAAATTTGTAAACCTTTATTTAAAATCAAAAGAGTGATCCATAGTCAAAAGATGATTAGAAAATTCAGAATAATTATTGCTACATAACACTAACAAAATATTTTCCTATTTAAAAATAATCATTTTATAAACACCCGCTTTTTTTCTCCCTTATCCTTATTATTTAATATGTATTTTTAAAATTTATTATTAGTATAGAGAGTTTATGTATATCAGATATTCTAGACTAAAATCTGTCCTCAAAAGGTATATAAGATAATATGGTTATGTATATACGAAATAATGAATTCAACCTGCAAAATGACAGTTAATTGGTCTTAATAAATACCTTGTCAGCTATATGTGTTTGGATCAGGCCATCAGGTCCCACATAGAAAGTTGAGAGACCGTCGTACCACCTGTAAAGATGAAAAACATTAGTATTTTGTTACTACTCACTTTGTTTTGTCATATTGTTAGAAAATTACAAGACATAAAAAATTCCCATGTAGAATTTCCGGGGTACATATGTATTTTGCTATGTCTCTGTCCTCTCTGTTGGACCCCATTGCAGGGTTAATCATCAGGGCTGATTTCATCATACCCTGCACTGATTTCATCACACCCTGCACTGATTTCATCATACCCTACACAGTTGACTACTTCATGTTTAGAAGATGAAGTAGTCAACTGTTTTATAAAATCTCTTGCGCAACATTATAGTTCCTGCCAAGGGTTGGATTTCACCGTCCCAACATTTTGGAACTTTATCTGGCCTGATGATGATGACACACCTGCGAGGTGCAGTACAGAATTTAGATTGGCACGTACTGGACTCAACAATTATAATGAATTTATATAAAATACAAAAGAACTTACAACTCGCTCTCGTCCAGCGCCTCCCGCAGTTTCCACAGCTTGAACTTCCAAAACATAAACATAGCCTTAAGACCAGAGATGCCCCGGATTCGCCACCTCACTCTGAGAAATGAAAATAAATAAAAATCACTCCATGCAGCAATTTTACAAATAAACTTAATAAATATTTTTAATAAAATCTAATAAATGGACCACATCAAACATCTTGCTGAGACTCAAAACTCAGTGAAAATGTTACAGTGAATTTGTATTTCTAGTCTATAGAAGTAGGAGTCTATATTTTCACTGGCCTTTTAGTAAAATTATATTCAAGATCATTTTTATCATATCCAAGCAGATTTTCACAAATAAAAATTAATACAAACTAGTGAAAATATTTTAACCGATATCTTACTAGTGAAATTATATTGGTTTCCAAACTGTCATTAAATTTAAATTTGACAGATCATGACAGATGTCTATTTCTGGATTGAAATTGACCTCATAGAAAAACAATTTAATATTTAAGTTATTGGTGAAAAGGGTCCTTACTGCATTATTCATTTCTTCTGTGCATATCAACTTTATATACCGGATATTATTAACAATAATATTTTTTAAATATTTACGTTGAAGTGTTGAAAGTTTCAACTGCACCAATTCTTCTATATTGTCTATACAAAATATAGTTTCACTGATACTCCGGATTGAATCTGTAAATTCATTGATTAACATGTTTTCACTGCCCGACCGGATAAAATATTTTTTTAAATTAATATGTATTTAAGTTTACATAATACAGTAAAACCTCGTTAATTCGAAATTCAAGGGACCCGAAAAATAAATTTCGAATTATTGGGCCCCCGTTAATTCGAAATTTTAGGTACAAAAAAAATCGCAGTGCGATTGTGAAATTTGCCAAAAACACAAAACTCTCGAAAAATCCGTTAATTTTGTTAAATTTACGCTTATATTTAAAGAAATCACTTTGAAAACGCAATATTTATTATGATAATACAAAGATCGCGACATTTTGAGATATTTGGTGTTCTCACTTGCGAAAAAATCTTTTTTCCATTTCCGTCACGTCAGGATGGTGGCCATATTCAAAAATGTTTTGTTATACTTGAATTTATGGAACGCTTCTTCAATCTTCATACGACTTTAATTTTTGATTCCGCCTTTTTTCCGGCTCAAACCAACAATAAATACGTGAAACAATAAGATAAGTCATTAATAACATCTTACAAAGAAAATTAAGCATTTTAATAACATAAACACAGTTATTAGGGAAAAAATCGAACTAAAGACAAATTTAAAAACATGAAAAACAATTTAAAACGCGTTTAGGTATGAGAATTAGCGCAAACGCCGCCCGCCGTAGGGATGGGTAAAAAATACCATTTTTACTCACATGACAGTAGAATCTTCGTGCCTCTGAGTTATTTTGAGTATGTCAAATTTCACATAGGCGAACCTGATGTGGCCAATAGTCCTCAGCAATGCAATCTGTTTCACGTAGTGGTAGATTCCTCTAAAAAAACCATATATTATTTTAAAAGAAACCTTAAGAGTACATAAATATTTTTGATTATCTATTGCACCGGTGAAAGAAATGAATGTGAGATCATCATCCACACATTATTTAATAACATTTAAAGAGATTTTGACATTAATATACAAACCATATTGTTTTTAAATTATGTACTGCAGTTTTGGATACACAGAAAAATCTCTAATAAAAAAAAATGGCCGAATCGGTTTTGAAGATTAAATACTGGGTAGGGACCCACAGTTATCAGTGTTATTTTGAAAAGTTTATTAAATGTACAGAGAAAATAAAAACTCTTCCCTAAATATTTGTTGAAATTTAAAACTTTCACTTTTCCGTGTCTTAAGTTTTTGTAAGATTTTTAAATTCACTTATAAACTTGCCAAAAATAAATTATTTGTAACTATGCATTTATTATTTGCATATCTCTAATTGATTGCTTTTGTACCTTTGTGTTTGCGCTTGCTTTACATGTTTTGCAAGTTACTTTAACAATTATTTTTATGCCTTGTGTTTTGTTTAAATTATCTTTTGCCATCGCACAAATTTATGGATTGTTATTTTCTTTGACAAATATTATACATGTTACAACCAAATATGTACTGACATAAACATTGGGAAAATGTAAAATCTTGGTTTCAGTGTACAAGGAAAAACTTCTTATTTCTCATGCGGAATTTCCCAACACTCAGGTACACTTTCAGTAGAGTATTATAGAAAATAAACACTTACACGGATTTCGTTCCTCTTATGTTGTTGATAAAAACTAAATCCGGATGGTAGATGGAGTAATCCAAAGGCTGGACAAATAATCTTGGAAGCTACAATAGAACATACTTAATATTAATAATGGGAGAGTGGTTAGAAAAGACATTAATATACTGTAAATTTTGTACTATATTTCTGTTTAATATTTTTAATATGACAATGAGAACATTGAAATTCAAACAACTATTGTATTCAAACCACTCTGCACGATGAGACACCAGAAAGTGGACCCACAAAGGTATAAATTTATAATGCCGAAGCATTAGACCAAGTTTTCAAAGGGCGTAAATTTCAGTAAAATCATGTTAATTCATTAATTCTAAACATTTATAATTATTACAACATTTGTGTAATGCATCTATTGTCAGGTATGTGTATGTATGTGTGTGTGTGTGTGCGTGTGTACGAGCAGGATGGAAGGTGTTGGACTGTGTGTGATAACTGCAGGAACATATGGGACGTACGGGCATTCCGAATCGAGAGCTTGCCTGTGAAAGATGCATCGGCTGTGGGTAGAGTTGCCAACCGTACTCTAAAATAGAGTATTATACTCTATATCATGTAGGCGTACTCTATAATCTATAACACTAATAGAGGACGCTAAAATACTCTTTTTTACACAACGTTTACTATACTAGTGCCAGTCACGCATATATGATGCATACCTTTTATCGTAACCAAAAAAGTCAACTATTTACTTTTAATATGCTGGTATTCCCAAGTTGGGAATCCCTACTCCTCAAGCCACACTCGGATGCTTCTGAACGCAGCCACTAATGTCAATCTGTGATGTCAATGTCATAAGTTGTTTTGAGGTTACATTTTTTTTATCGCAAGAAAAAGTGAACTTAGAGTTAGAATGTTTGAGTCGTACAATTCTTTTAAAAACAATGAAAAATTGTTATGTGCTGCAAAAAATACCTTTTCAAAAATTTTAAATAAATGATACTCTTTTTTATAAGTCCGTACTCTTTATTTACCTCCTTTGAAATCAGATATACTCTATTTCAGACTACTTCTACTAATAAAAGTTGGCAACTCTACCCGTAGGAACCATTTGGCAAATAATATTGTTGTACATGACTGAATAAACTCGTCAAGTGACTCCGGGGTTTAATTTAGAAGACTGGAATCCCACAGCACAAAAGGCAAAACATCACAATTTGAAATATATTTGGCGGTGGCCTGAGCAGGGTTAACAGTGTGAATAAAAAAGATATACAAAATGCTTACAGTTTCTTCCAGCTTACTGTGAATAAACCGCAGCTGATCCTCGCTGGCCTTTCCCTGATTCTGTGATCCATCACTCGTGCCTTTTCTGCCTGCCACTCCATCAGTGCCACTGCTTTGGGCGAAGGCTGCCTTCTCATATTCCGAGAGTGACAAAGGTTTTGAATCCTAGATAAACAATAAATATAATGTGAAAATATTAGTGTATCCAAAAAGGATATATATATTTTTTTAATTTTCTATTTATTTTCTTTACATTTTGTAATATCTATTCTATAATGTGAAATATATATCTATAATACAATAAATATAATGTAAAAATTAGGTGTATCCAAAAAGGATATATATATTTTTTTAATTTTCTATTTATTTTCTTTACATTTTGTAATATCTATTCTCACAAAACGTCTAAAAAGACGTTTGTCTGTAGGTTCACTTTTACAATTGAATGTTAAATTATTCACTTTATAAACAGAAGAGATAAAAAACGAAAGAATTAAGTACAAAAAATATATAATTACAAAGTTAAAAGTTTTAAGCAAATAAGGTATTATTTTACTCTATGGCCTCACTCTGATTTTCTTAAAAAAAAGTATCCTGATGTAGTCAATGTGAGGCCATAAAAGAAAGTTTAGCCAAAGGGCTGGAGTGCATTCAGACACCTGAATGTGATTTTCAAAAGCAGTCATACTGTGTCTAATTACTTAAAAAATGTTTAAATCAAAAGAATAACATTTTATCTTTGGTATAATAAAAAAATACTGTAAAATACAAAGGGTGACTTTTAACCTGAACAAATATACATACACGTATGCAATAATAATCATTATTAAACTCACTTTTTGAGGCATTTCAGAAGCAAATACGGTGTATCTGTCTTCGTAAAAACTAGAAGATGGAGTAATAATATCTCCAGGGTATTTATTCCACATGATCATATCGTCAGAGGTAAATCCCCGCGGTCTGGAAATCATGTCAACACTGGACAAATTGGCGAGACTGCAGTTGAAATCTGAATTTAAACATTCAAACTGTCGAGTTCTAAACTCAGGCGCAGTTTCAGACAGACATCGCTTCTGAATGATTTCCCGCCAGTCCTCCACCTTCAAAGTGCAGTAAGAGTTGGTTTGGATGGGGTGACAGTCATCGTGAACAGATTCGGGAAGATATTCCTGGATCGATCTGCAGTTTGATATGTGTCTCACACCCAGGAACTGCAAAATGATAAAAACAACTAATAATGTCAAATAATCTAGAAAACCATATTTTGAGATACGTAACATTTTATAATGAAGTAGAACCACATTAATTCAAACCTCAATAATTCGAAATTCACCATAATTATGAATTTTAAGACCCAGAAGTCCCCAGATGTCAATTTCATAGTAGATTAACCCCAATAATTTGAAATAATTTTTAGCCTCCTGCGCCATAAATAAATACACTTTATAGTTCATATAATTAGAAAAAATGTTAAAAATTTATGAAATTTTAATTTAACTGTAATTTCGGATATTTTATACGCACCATATGTATTACCGAGAAGCGAATCTCGACGTTTCGTTGGATACTTATCCAACGTCATCAGGAGGACGACCTTTACCCGCGGAGGTGGAGGTCGAACTGATTAGGTGCTGCTTTCTAGAGCGTAAATTGTATGCACTTTGTTGTGGAGTGTTCTCTTTTTCTACAATAGAGGTCGCCAGGTGTGCAATATATACTAGTTACGTCGGAGGATTTTACTGCGACTTCTCTCAAGGGATGAATCAGTGTCTTTAGAACAGGGCGCCAAATACATGATAGTGTGTAACTGTAATCTCTATTGAAATTGGGATGTTTGTATATTTCAATGGACTCCCTCACTAATCTGGGTATAAGGTACGGTTCTGTTGATAAGATTTTTGCCTTGTCAAATCTGATGAAGTGACAGATTCCCTTTGGAAGCATGTTCGCAGATTGCCGATGTATTAGAGTTATTGTTTTTAATTGCTCCAATGTGTTCCTTCAATCGTGTAGCGATATTGCGTTTGGTTTGTCCTATGTAGGACATTCTACATAGGACAAACCAAACGCAATATCGCTACACGATTGAAGGAACACATTGGAGCAATTAAAAACAACAACTCCAATACATCGGCAATCTGCGGACATGCATCCAAAGGGAATCTCTGTCACTTCATCAGATTTGACAAGACAAAAATCTTATCAACAGAACCGTACCTATATTATCTTTGGACATTGGTTTGTTCCATATCTCTGAGGGTTTTCCGAAGCGTGATTCTTCTACTCCTTTGATATGATCATTTTACATATATTTTATTTATACATGTTAATTCAACTTTATAACATTTACAAATTAAATTGTGATATAAATACTATATGCAAAAATAAATTGAATTGAATTGAATATTTTATAATCAATTGAATCGAATATCATATTGTAGCTGTTATTAATATATTGCAGAACTGAGATTAAACCATTACCCAACAGCAAGTAACCTCATCACTTTACCTTTTCAACTTAGGCGGAACTGAACACAAATATTTAATAGGTAAAAGCTAAATCTACTCTTCATTTTTAAAATCAGATATAAAAAAGAGGAAATTGTTATCAAAAATATAAAAATCATAAGTGAAGATTAAGTTTGATGGGTAATCTTACAAAATTGTGGATAAGTATTATAGTCAATGTGCACCATTGAAGTTAGTTTCTCGTATTCAGCCGGATGCCAGCAGATGAGGTTAATAGTCAGCAGATAAAGCCAAAAAGAAAGAAGCATGACTCGAGATACAAACTGGATGTTTATCTTTCGGAAAATACTGTGTCCATACGTACCTAACAAATTAGTCACAAGCTTTGAACTGAACAGCCACCACATGTTTTGACCACAACAAAGTGGCAGCTGATAACATTATTTATCGATGTCATTTTAAAAGATTAACAAAAATTTCATTTATCTAATGCAACCCAGTACAAAATCATAACCTCATGATACATATAAAACTATGAATGTCATTAATACTTCTAACAATTTCTTTGACAGGCATACATTTTTGTTGAGTTCTTGCTTGACAAATTTCAATGTTATCCATATGCCCATGATTTTCTTGACGTAAGTCCAATGTATATAAATAAATACTTAGCTATATTATATAAAATGAAAATTACCTCTTCCAAAAACTGCGACCGTTTCGGTATTCGTGTTTCCAATTTTGAGGCAGATTGCCTCGATGACACTATAGCATTTAGGGGTGCTAATTTCATTGAAACTGTCCGTAAACAGACAGCCATTTTTGAAAAGAGTTTGACTAATCACAACCGCAAATTGTGTGCCTCGAACTGGTGGAAAAACACATTCAATCAAACAAGTTCACAACCATCACCTCATAGATAATTTCCATAGAGAATCGCAGATCGGTGTATGTCCAACAGTCAAGCGTGTCAAATGTTATTATGTTATCTATGGTCAAATGCTAGTGAAGTGATTTTTATTATGGACAGGAATGTCGAACAATTAAAACTAACTAACTAACTAACCATCACGCCGTTTCCCTGCAGGGGTAGGCAGAGAGGATTGAACGCCACACTCTTCTATCCTGGCACACCACTTTTGCTTCGGCCACATTCATACATCTTCTCATACACGTTCTACGATTGTTGCGGCTTTTAACAGGGCCATCCTCAAATACTTGTAGTACCTGATCGTGCCAGGTCTTTCGCGGACGCCCTCTATTCCTGTTGCCTTCAACATTCGCCTCATATATTTTCTTAACCATCCTTTCATCGTTCATACGTTCCACATGACCAAACCATCTCAGAACTCCTTTCTTTATTATATCTACCACACTACAGCCAGGATTGCATTCACTTCTAATTTGTTCATTCCTCACTCTATCGACCAAAGATTTTCCACACAAGCGTCTTAGTGACCGCATTTCAACCGCATTCAGTCTACTTTCATTCCTCTTTTGCCAATTCCAGGCTTCACTTCCATACATAAGGGTTGGCACTAGAACGCCATTATGTACCGCTAGTCTTGCTTCTTTTGACAGATTCTTATTGGCCATAATTGCATTTAGTGCACCATTAACTTTGTTTCCCGCAGTTACTCTCCTTTCGATATCATTCTCAGCCTTGCCGTCTCTACTAAACATACTTCCCAAATACACAAACTCGTTCACTTGTTCTAAGCATTCGTTGTTTATAATTACATCACACTTAGTCACTCTTTCGTCTCTCTCGAATACCATCACTTTCGATTTGCTGACATTCATCAAAAGTTCACTCTGCATGCATACATCGGACATCCTGGATACCAAGAACTGCAGATCAGCTTCACTGTTAGCCACTAATACTGCATCGTCTGCGTATAGCAGACAGGATATGGTGAGTCCGTCCATTTTCGCTCCAACTTCTAGTTCCTTCAGTTCTTTCATACAATTATCCATATACAGGTTGAAAAGCCATGGTGACATTACGCATCCCTGTTTGACACCTTTTGTAATATCAAACCATGATGTGAATGTCCCATTAATTCTCACGCAAGCACTACTTCCTTCGTACAAGGATGCAATTGCCTGTATGAGTTTACTCTTCACCCCATATTCAGACAAAACCTTCCATAACTTTCGTCTTATCACTCTGTCATATGCTTTTTGGAGATCCACAAAGGCACAAAAAAGTTTTTGGTTCTTTGCCAAAAACTTTTCGGTCATCTGGCGCAGTGAGAAAATCTGGTCCATGCATCCTCTTCCACTCATGAAAGCTCCTTGTACATCCCACACTTTTTCTTTCGTTGTCAACCTCACTCTTTCTATCAAAATTCTCGCATACAGTTTGCCAACAGAGCTCAATAGGCTAATGGCCCGATAGTTCGCGCAGTCCATTCGCGACCCTTTTCCTTTGTACAACATTAAAACATTCTTATATTTAATAACGCCGAATCCACACATTTTTTGTCTTTTAAGGATCATTTCAAATTGGAATATTTAATAAACTCTCGGTTTTATATGATTCACTGCGACATCAAAAGTTTTATTTTAATATCCGTGAGGCCAAATTCGCGAATATAAGAATTTCTCAGATTTTTGCAAAATATATATTTTCCGATAGAATTGAGTGTGATGTGATATACACCTGTGTGGGTTCAGATTATCCACCTCTCAGAGGGCAGATCTCCGGCTAGATTGCCGCTCTGTGGTGTTATCAAATTACAAACTACTTGGAGATGGTCACTGAAGAAAGGTGGCGGGAATTTGAATAGAAAGAATTTGGTTTATACATATTTACATATTATTAAAATTTATTTATATCATAAAATTGGCCCAAATGTTTTACTGTTAGTTTATCATCTAATATTATTATCTACCTTAATCCTAGGGACCTCGTCGCGTTATGGGAGTCGGTATACTTTCGGCCAGGAAGTCAGCTAGGCGAGCTTTCTCGGCGCCGCGCTGCTGTCATCTCGCGTCTCCGTCGTCTGCGTTCGGAGGCTTGGATCGCTCCCAACTCTCGTCCTTGTCGGCAATGGACCTTCGTGGTCCTGTTAGCGCCAGGGGCCGGCATCCATTGCCTGGCGGTTAACTGCTTTCGGTTCAACCGGATCTCGAACTCTTTATCTAGTTTCTCTTCACCGTTTCGGCTTCGCGATAGTTAAAGCCATGAAGCCGATATATCACTCTTTCTAAACTTTAGTTCGTCCGTCAGCTGTCCGATAGCTGACGGCAGCTATCTATTTTACTTCGGCACTGATCACTCTGATAACTCCGATGACTGATCACTACTCACACTTCGCTGACTGACTGTCAACTGCTCACTCTCTGAGGACCTACTCACTAACTCTTCCGCACAGCATCCGGCCTTTTATCTTCGGCTGTCAGGGCGGATCTCTGCCGGTTCCCTCGGCCCGACCTTCTTCCTCGGAGTTGGTCGGTCGGTGTCACCTTGGCATCCAGAAGGGTAGCCATTGGTTGGCGACAACCCCTTACCTGGCCCCGCCTCCTTGCTTGGGTCATTTTGTGATGGACCCGATGCGAAGCACATCTCGTAGGCATAAGTTATTAGCCACATTGTTCGTAGGAGATGCACTTTTCTTGTTCCATACTATTTCAATGATTTTTCTTATTTATATGAGGTTAACACATTACAGAATTATTCATTTATAAAATTGACATGTTATTCATTTTTAACGAATTATTTATATGAACTGAAAAGTTTATAACAAGTACTTTTAATCTACTTACGATACAAATAAGCTTACAATACGAGTACTCAATTAAATGATAATAATACTTAACTCATTAAAATATTATTATAACTAGAAACTTATATCTAGGGAAGCTTCAAATCATATACACTATCATATAAAAATATATTTACAAACGTTTAAAATTATTTATAATTATCGCGGGGCGTACCGGAGGTATGGGGCTATGAGGTATGTATTTGAGCGCTCGGTGAATTGGCTGGGTGTTACCTTTGATACAGTTGCCGGCAAACTTCTTGAAATTCTTTGACGTGGTGGGGGAATGCGCAGAAGACGAAATTTGAGTCTCTTTGGTGGAAAGGTAGATGCGCAAACTTCCCCCCACTACGCCGTAGAATTTCAAGATGTTTGCCGGCTACTGTATCTCGGATTCCTTTCTCGCTCACGTCAAGGTGATTTCGGATCGGGCGAGGGATTTCTTCGCCTCTATGAAACGATTAAGTGTCTCGGATTGGGGGATCCGGTCCCCAGCTATGCGCCTAGTGTACAAGGCGACATACGTGGCTAAAATCACGTATGCCGCTGAAGTATGGGTTACCTCTTCTTGCGCTGACGGGGGCATATCGGACTGTGTCCGGTGCCGCCCTCCCAGTGCTGGCAGGGATGCTCCCTGCGGACATTGAGGTGAGGGAAACATCCGCCCGAAAAAGCCTGAGACGGGGCCAGGAGGTCTGCTACTTTGGCAGGACCATCAGGCTTTCGGACACAGAGCAGTTAGGGGCATTGTGTCTGAGATTGAGAGAAATTTCATAGGTGATTTGGCAAGAAAGATGGGACACGGCCACAACCGGGAGATGGACATACTCCTTCTTCCCGAGGGTGGCCGTGAAGGATGAGGGCAGAGGATATTTTCCAACACTGGACCATTATACGGTGCAATTGCTATCGGGTCACGGAGAGTTCAAGTTGAAGCTTTTCGATCTTACACTATCTGCTGACCCCTGGTGTGTATGCTGCCATGTGGCCCAGACGCCGGAAAATATCCTCTGGGAATGTGTGGTTCTGAATGATGCGAGAGAGGATATGTTAGATGGTCTGATTGAGAATGGTCTGATTGTGACAGGACGCCGGCCAGCGAACGACGTCCTGGTCAGTAGTGAAAGGAATTTCGGATGCTTCCGTAGCTTTAGCAAGGTGTGGGTCTCCCGATGGATCTTGCGGGGCTAATATGATAGCTGCGGTGGAAGAGTCTCCCCCCGCTGGATGCTGCTTTCCTTCTAAGGTCGATATCTGCCAGTCTTGGCTTCGTGGCTGCAGGTCGCCCTTTCTTTGTTTTAATTTCTGTGTTGTCCCCCCTTTTCTTTATGTTATCCCTAAATTGGGGGTGGTCTTCTTCTTTTTTCTTAACGTGAATTATATTTCATTTTTCTTAACTGCAACCAACATCCACTGCCACCGCCGTGGGAGCTGTCTTGTGAGATTCTTATTTTATTCTGTTTTATTGTATTGTTACTCTTGTTTATATATTGTTACATATATATATGATGTTAATAAAGATAATTTCCTTGCGACGGGGGCTGTGAATGGTTGTGTTTGCGGCCGTGCCCCCTCGCAAAGGTTTATACAATCCGATCGAGGGAGCATGGTCCTGCATTGTAGTTGAAAAAAATGTCAACCTGGAGACGATTGAGTAGGACTGATATGGAAGCTTTTTCTCTTAGAACGATCCTGGGTAAGCGGTGGGTATCATTCACAGTTTGGGATGCGGGGCCACTCGCGGCCACGAGAACTGCGGATAGTGAAATATGTGGGTTTTTTTTTGTGCGACGAGTGTTAGGGAATCGGACTGGTTATGTTTAGGCTAAAATTAGTTATAAAGTTAGTAATAGTTTTAGAGCGTAAGGTTTGACTGTTTTTTTTTTGTGGAATAAATGTGTATATAGTTATCGAGTTGTTTAAAATTCCCACTCCCTTCCTTGGTAACCGCATTTTCATTGATAGGTGAAAACGCGTAGCATTGCGTGTGAATCTAGAATTGATTCCCGCCGTATCAACCGCCTCAAAATTTTAACTAACCAAAATTTTAGCAGAATTTAATGAATGAATTATTTTTCATTTACTGAACTAGTGAGCGACTAGTTCACTTAAGTGAATTGTACCGTTCGTTCGTTCAGAAAAGTGAACTGTTCTAAAAGAACAGTTCGTTCATGAACAACCATCTCCAATTCCCATGTGTGAGTAATGTGAAGGATAATTTTATAATATCAAATGTCTTTTTTTTATCGTAATAGAAAAATGATTATCATGATATAAAACACTATGTAGTGTAAGTATACTATTAAAATTAATTTCTGATAGGAATTTGATGAATAGTAATAGATTTGTTATTTTTAACAAAACAGCTTTTGCATGACTTATCATCCTTTATGTGGTATTTTTTCTAGGATTTTCTGAGATATAGTGGAAGAACTTATTTTTCGATGATAATATACCGTCAATACGATGGTCCTCAACGCAGCTGCGCAAGCTTTAAGGTCAGTTTAGGCTTACAGAATCGCACTTTCTAGATATTTTGACATGACAATTCTATGAACATATGAGAGGAAAAGTAATTCCCTCATTCATAATTTTTTGGTGTTCAGGTATAATATATTTACCTTCAGCACATGATCTGTTAATACAGAAATGTGATCTTTTGAATGCATCAGAATTGTGTTTTTTTATTTGTTTTGATTTTATTCACAATAGAGTTGAGACTTGCTGGAAATTTTTTTGTTTCTATTTTGAAAAAGGACAGATTGAAATGAAATATGTGTTAATTTTTGGATAAAATAGAGATTATTGAAATGATGTCATCCCATGATAGCCAAAACATTGTAACTGACAATTTTGCTCAAATAGCTTTTATTTGATAAAGGCACCCTAAACAGCTAAACGCGTAATCTCAATTTGATATTAACACAAATTATTACATGCAATATGGATTTTTGACCCTATACATTTTCTCTTAAGCGACAGCAACCTAAAATGTAGGTTAGGCAAAACATCGTAAGGATCAAGCGTCCCTTGAGTTTATGACTCAGTTCTTCGGTAACAGAAATGGCGACTGGACGAACCCCGCAACGGCATAAGACAGACCATTTATGCATACGCGTACAGTAATAATATAATATAGTATAACATTAACAAAAGAGTTGGTTCAGAAAGTGCTAGCGACTCCATGGGGACAGTGTGAACTTATATTACAGTAGAAAGTAAGCTTTCTATAATTAAAATTTTTACGAGAGTGGGATAAAGAACAACCATTTCTATCTCTGGGGTGAATCTGATGGAAAACGTGGATGTAATGAAATTTCTAGTATACTATTTAATTATTTGCAAATCCTAAAAAAAGAAAAGCAAAGCGATAGCTGTGTTGGCCAAAATCAGAACAGAGCTGTGCTTTCGATGATATCATTTTATGAAAACAGCTACATTTATACGAGCAATAAAATTATCATTTTTACTTCCTGATCATACAATGATGCCCATCTATTCTATACATTCGACTATTGAAAGTTTTGTGATTTGGGCGTTGAGTGATTTGGGCACCTTCGGAATAGCCGACAATGATTTCAAATGCAAGGGCTAATCCTGAAAATTATAAAATAACACATGACGAGTTTGATGATTGGAAATCTTTTTCACTGTCTTACTTGCCAGAAAAATATAAAATAAAATTTATCAAACTTAGAAGTGCGTCATTTAAACAAAACCGTCCTAATATTTAATTAAAATATGGCTTTTTTGATGATAGAAAGATAGATATTATTGACACAGAAAAACTATTAGATCCCGCCAAAGTTCTTCAGTATTCAATTCTTTACCGGTACAACTGTACAAAGAAAGACTGAAAATATCAAAAGCAAAATATAATGACCTGCATAAATTATGTGAAAATGGCATAATTCCCAGAAGATTTCGTCATGAATACTTGACACTTCCCCATGATTCTAAAGTACATAGCTAATGTTTTAGCGGAATCAAATAAGGATGATGCACAAGTATAGCACTTAATTAAATTTAATTACCAAAAACTTTAAAATTCTTTTGAAATTCGTTTGTGTGTAGATCAAATAAAGTATACCTGTACTATTTATCTTACAGCATTTTATTGTAAAGAGAACATACTTAGCAATAGATGTATAGTTGAATATTATTATGTCAAATATACTTATTATAATTATTAACATTTCTTATTTATTCTTTCCTATGGATTGTAATACGGGAATTCCCGCATTTTTAGAATACCATTAGTGTCTAACTTAATTGTTTCCAAGAATTATTAATATTCTATGGATATTGAATTACGTGCGATTTAGAATCTTCGATTAGTAAAGATATGACAGGGACAAAATTATAGATACTTTTAATATTTTTTTCACTAATTTTAAGGAATGAATATACTAAAAGCCAATCTCTGTCATGTTACGCTGTGTACCTGGGCATTTTATTTCCATAATGGAACAATTTAAATATTAAAAAAATAACAAACCTTTGAGATTAAGTACATTTAATCATATTGAAAATTACTTTTATAAATTTCGCCACTTGTTTTAATGTTATCACCAAATTGCCTGACCGATGGTCTGTGTGACTTATAAAATATCTAGTGCATCTTTCAATACACAATTTTATATTTAAATGGAAATCCACTTATTTAAAAAAAAAATGAACATATGGAAATAATAGAAAGACGAATTGTTTATTTTCAACACATTTTTGAGAAACTAAAATTGGTTCTCACAGTGACCAATATGGATGCATGCTAATAAAGATTTATATTAACAAAGAAGTTTGTAATTACTTAAAATCTATGTTTAAAATGAAATGCAACGTCACTTTATCTGTGGTTGTTCTCTATTGTTGTGACAATAGAGAACGACCACAGATAAAGTGACGTTTTGTTTTTGTTTATATGTTCCGTTAATCATTTTTTATTATACTTTTTATATAATCGTGAGCCGTGCATTGATTGCGTGTCACACTCTAATTATATAAAGTTGTCATTCCAGCAAGTTACGGACAGACAACCAAATTATTATATTTAGATAATTGAGGTTACATTTCTGTAAGTATAAGTTATCATTCTTTTCATAAAATTCAATAAAGTAATAGACAATGATCAGTGTAGATTTATACAACGCAATACTTTGAGCATCATTAATATATGTATAATTTGTCTTTATTTTAGTTTTTAAATATTACTTCTACCGCATACATGACTATATGCACGAATGTTTTTTATAATCGTTTATTATGGTCAGTTGTTGATCTTTTCTAATAATCGTTTTTCTCCAGTTGTCATAATCAGATTTTATGATTTCTTTTGTAACCATTCGTTTGTTATGCTATGTTTATATGTTCGTTATTATATTTTTTTTAAATATACTGTTTTTATGAATTGTTCTATTCCGTTTTTATGTTTTGTTGTTATGTTTCATAGTATCCGAATATTTGTCCTTCTGTTTTATGTTCCGTCTGTTTTGACACCTTTATATATTCTATTATTATGTTTATTAAATGGCTTTTAAATATTCAATATAAGTTAATTTCATTATAGTTTTATGTATTACAGAAGAAAATTCAGAAATATTTATAAAAATGCAAACTTTAAACTATCTAACTTAACACTATCTCGATAACTATTGATATTAGGATGAAGTTGCTTGAATATTTCGATTCATAATTTATTTAAGGCAAGAATCTACAAGTACATTTTGAATGATTTTAAATTTTGATTTATTTTTGTGTGGTTTATATTTAAATTATTTAAAATAGATATAAAAAATAAAGTATTACTTTACACCCTCGATACAATTATTCAACGCCAAAGAAAAATAATAACAATGTTAAAAGTAATATAGAAGTTAAAAAAATATTGACGAAATAAAAAGATTGTTAAATCCTGCGCGTTAACATTTAAGAAAGAAAAAATCTATATTCATTCGTATTGTAAACCTTGTACTACATTGATTACATCCCTAATCCACGATTCAAGACATTGCGTTTACACGAAATGTATCAAGCAATTTGTTGAACTAGCAAAACTTGCGTTCTTATAGAAAGGGTCGCACACATTTCCCTTCGCATTGGAATGTCGGGTGTTAATGTTAGCGCATTTCTATGATTTGGTTTGCTTGGTTCAGAAAATTTGCATGTACCAAAACAATAAATATGAGCATTTCGAAGTCGATAGATTCGACGCCAGCACTCGAGGTGGCAAAAAAGTGCAACATGCATCAGAATTACCAAACTAGCCAGGTATAATGGCCTCTTAAAAATGAGAAGAAAAAATCTTCTCCTGTAAAATTTTGTTTTTGTCGGTTACAATGTTTTGGCTATCATGGGGCGATGTATTCGTGAAAACATTCATTCTTTCAATACTTGGACTGCTGCAGCATAATTTCTGCAACAGCTTTTATTCCCATATTCCATAGGATTTATTTGCAAATTATTTAGAAATGATATATCAATTCTTGGAGTAATATAAATTGTCACATACGGCCTCATGCATGCTTCATACTTTATCTATACCTTTATTAATCCATGGAGGCAATATCATAATTATGTACGAGGGGTATAAAAGTAACAACAGCGTTATCCCACTGAGGTTTTTCTGAGATAAATTAAAAAAAACTCACTACTCAAGGAAATTTCTCTGGAATCTATGAAAACTTGATCTTATTGGAAATAAATTCTTAAAAACAATTGCCACCTCAGTTTTCCTTTTATATACGTGTATAAATAAATATTTAACATATAAATATGGATATTGATGTGTTTGCTACCAAAAAGTAGACATTGCTGCTTTTGCTTTTTACATGATTGGACATTGCTGGCTTTGCTACGATGTTTCAGTCTAAAATTGACATTGACTCTCTCACTTTAGTATGAAGCGCCCATTTTATTACGTGACATCCTTGGGGGGTTGATTGGCTGAAATGGATATTGATTTTGTAATCCTCATATTAAGTACCAGGAAATTAAAATTTGAATAAAAAAATAAATGTTTGAAATATAAAACAATGTTTACTGTGTTTTCAGACAAGCGGAGGACTTGAAGAAAAAGATTCTTCAAGGAAGTGAGACAACTGGCCCCACTACGAACCGCACCCTTTCATTAACTCAGCTACAAAAGGTGTGTAAGTTACACAAATCTATTTCTGCTCTTGATGTACTAGTTGTCTTCTGTACTGCTGGGAAATTATGATATTGATTTTGTATCCTGCCATGGGGTCAAATTTGAAAATGCATTTTTTATATATACAGTGAAATCCAGCTTTTGTTAACATAATCGGTTGGTCCCAATAACTCTTTGTATAAAATTAATCTGCATATTATAACTAAACCTCAGGTAATGTTGTCATTTCTGAAGATTACACTTGGCTGTATAATTGTGAAATCTTTCCTGGAAACATATTTTTATCTGTAGCATTCCTTTTATCTTTTACATAACATTAAATTACACATGCAGTGAGTACATTGAAGCATGACTTGTAAGTAAACATATTTAAAAAAAATCTAAATAAAGGATAGAAAACTATGTAAAAGTTATGCTTTGATGTATTCAATGTACCCGCCTGGTATATGCACCACCTGTTGTCAAACGTGTTCATAAATACATTATGAGATATTTCATATGCAGCATGATTTTGGCGGCATTATACTTTATGACTGTTGTCAAACGTGTTCATAAATACATTATGACATATTTCATATGCAGCATGATTTTGGCGGCATTATACTTTATGACTTTAAACAATAGTAACGCTCTAAATTCATAATTTTTTTTTAAGAAATCAATAGAAAATTTTTTCCAGTATCCTCATGGACAAAAATGAGAACTGAAATCTTTCAAATAATTATAAAATAATGTCATCGTCGTCATTACTGGGCCTCGTAGTCGAGGACCTTCTTACCTTCCATTTATATCTCCATCAGCAGTGTGACCTCCTGCGTGAAAACAGGGTAATTCTAGTGTCTCTTTCGTCCTTCTGACGAAGCGCACTCTGTTTAGGGTTTTTCTTGCTGCCGCTGTGCGATCCGCTCTATAACATATATTTCGCCACTCTTTTTGGTCATGCGCGAGCTGGGGATATTGCACAGTGCAAGGGACTTTATTAGAGTATAGTCTCCCTCTGGAAGATGTTAGGAAGACCGGCCGCCGTTGCGAGCTGAGCTGACGTTCTCCTGTGGTTTATTGTGACCTGGACAGAGTGAATTTTCTACTGGTCCGTGGTCGCGGTAGTGGGACCAAAATATATTTATGACGACCTTTCTCCCCTTCCGAGAGTGGCTATGAATTCTATGGTTGCCTTTACTGCTTCTCTGTCGGGCTATCGAGTAGCACATATACATATTATAAGGTAATTAATGTATTGTTTTCATTCATTTGTTTGTTGCTGATATGTACATTCTCTTTACAACATTAATAAATAAACTTGAAACCGCAGAAGACGCAGAAAGGGATGGAATGTCGAAGTATCTGACATTCTATTCTTCTTTTGATTCTACATTATCTTTTATAATTTTATGCTTCTTAAATACTAACGGAGCTTGTAAACTTTGATTAATAATAAATTCACGGGATGATTTGCTGAGAGGAACTGATGAAGGAGTAAACACTTCCATAACGATTCCGGGATCGGGTGGGTCTCCGCCTTCTTTGAGTGCTAGGGACTCCCGTAAGCAATCCTTGAAACTCTTCTTTTGTCCGCCAACCTTATGTTTACCGAGGACTTTGTCATATAGTACATACGCATAAATAAAATAATCTAAACAAAATTTAATATGGAACAACATAACACATGCTTCGGCAGGGCTACAAGTGGTGATGTTTGTAAGTAAGTACCAGAGTGAATTGGTGTACTATTTATAAACTTCTAAATCAGCGTTTCCTAACCTTTTTCAGGCACGGACCCCTAGGAAATCAAGCACAATTTTCAAGGACTTCCTTAAAAAAACAATAATTAATTTCGGACCATTTATTTTAGTACTATGTACAAATATAAAAAAATAATTTTTTATAAAATATACATTAATAATGAACATATAACACCAACATTGACATTAATTAACGGTTAATTAATGTGACTTCAAACTTCATTTCAACAATTTCAAACAACTCTTATGCAAAAACAGCGCTATAAAAATTAGCATAATCATAACCATAATAAACGTAACCTGTTCCCAAATGAGGTGTTTAAGTTTCACACCATGACTCAAAGGTTACCAGACTCTTTTTTTAATTTAATCATTCATATTATGTCTATATTATTCACATTACAACATATTACTAAGCTTCATTTTATTTAAAACTATTTTTCCACAGGCATATCAGAAAGTACTGCTGATAGACTTGGATTATGCGTTGGATAAGAAAGTTGAGCAGGACCTGTGGAACGTAGGCTTCAAGAATCAGATTGAGTTATTGCAGAGCACTGCCAAGGACAAAAAGGTAATTCTAATGAGAGTGATTTGCTTTCTTTATGAGCATTAAAATGAAATCTGATTGGTCGTCAGTTCTTTCGAGGAATCCAGCATCGAGGAATGAATTAATTAGCCTATTAAATGCCACGAGCAAATCTATTTGCCAAACTTTGCGAGTAATGTCAATAAGTGTGATTGTACGGAATTAAAACAAAACAATCTTTGCTAATTTTCTTGAGCATTTTCTGTTGAAATATTAAAAGATAAGCATTCACTTTTTGTAAAGCTGTCTGAAAAATTTGATATTGAGATTAATAAAAGTCACTTGGCTAGATTATAAGGCTGTTTGCACCCTGACAGATGACAAACTTAAATCCAAACTTGTAATGGTGGTCAGCCTAATGTTATTTATTTTATTTACGACCTAACCTGTAAGTATTTTGTTATTTTATTTTAGAATCCTCGTCGAGCCGAGAGCCAGACCCTTCTGCTGTGGGTGCTCCAAGCTGCCACGGGATTCTACATCTGTTTACTGCATCAGATTTGCACCGCCTTCAAACTAAACCTACCTTTCAGGTAATTGTTTCTCATAATTTACTCAAATTAGGCAGTAAAAGGAAATGTACAACAAATATTTAGCTTTTTAGGAGAAATTTTGAGCTTTTTGAGAAGATATATCCATTTGAATGTAGAAGTTAAGATTTTTGATGAGGTATCTGAACAGAAAGGTTGTTATACTCTGACAGCCTTCGCCAAGAAGTAGTGAAATTGGTTTATACATATATGAAATTGTTTTCATTGAATAGTAATCCGTCCTATTAAAGATAAAAAGTGATCATTTTGAAGATTGGTCGCCGGCGATCAGCAAATTGTTTAATGACATTGATATAAATGGGAAAATAAGTTTTTGAAAAAAAAAATTGGAAAAAGTCGAGATCAGTTGCTTATTTGTAATAATTCAGAAAAATAACTCAGATAATTTTCTGTAATTTTTGAATGAGTGATTATCAATCTTAGAACTTCAAGATAAAGCTTCAAATTACTCTTAGAACTTCAAGATAGAACTAAGATAAAGCAAAAAACACTTCTTCAAATTTTCTCTGTTGCACCATTTTATAAATAAAATAATTAAAACTTTGTTTTAACCACGCTTAAATTTTGTTTTAAAAATTCAACATCTTTCGGGAGCGATGCTCCCTTCTTCAGAACAATGAATGTACTACATTATACATTCATTCAATTCAATTTATATTCATTGTCCCGAAGAAGAGTGGAAAACAGTTTTAATTATTTTCTTCAAAAAACCAAACTGTGGTCACCTAAAGTTGGTCATTAATGGACATAAATTTGATTACAGATGCAATATACCATATCCATGGGGTGAGCTGATTCCCTACATCCCCTCTCGCCCGCCTCAGTCTTCTTCGTGCTGGTACATCTGTCAGCACTGCCTCGTACACTTGGGGGACCTGGCTAGGTACAGCCGACAGCCTAGGAGGGCAGATTCTTTCTATAGGTTGGTAACGCTGATAGCCAAAATATTATTTCGATATTTGTACTGGACCAAGTATTAATTGTGTGGATTTATCTCACTTAACATTAATTTTTTTTCTCTTTTATTTTATATAATTTATATACTGATCAGGGTTTGAGGATATACGTATATCCGCAGATATATATCACGATATTTATGGCTTGATTTTTATTTTCGGTATATATCAACAAAAAAAAATATGTAGTCGTTAATAGATGGCGCTAGTTGTATTTTAAAAAATGGTACAAGTTTTTTTAGTACCTGCGGTCGTTACTAGATGGCGCTAGTTGTATTTTAAAAAGTGCTACAGGTTATTTTTTTTGGTATCTGCGGTCGTTACTAGATGGCGCTTGTTGTATTTTAAAAAGTGCTACCGTTGTTTTTTAGTTTAATTTGTTTCCTATAATCCTTTTTTATTTCACACTAAGAAACAAACACCCATAAAACTAAATTAGAAAGAGCAACATAATAATTCATTCACAAAATAAAAAACAAATTTCCCAATTATTTGATTTTGTATCAATAGACGTGTGCAAAAAAGGAAAAAAAGTTTGGATATATATCCAATTTTTTATATATGTATATCGGATATATATCAAAAAATCAGATTTTTTGATTTTATAGAATAAAAGTCAGATTTTTTTGAACCCTGATTTTAATATTAATATACTTTATATTCGGAAAAAGCCAAAAAATATCAAGACTATACCTTAGTATATAAATGCTTTACAAAAATTCTATGTTAAATTTTTTAGGCAAGCATTAACTGTATCGCCGCGCAACGGCCAGCCCTACAATCAGTTGGGCTTGCTCAGAGCTGCACGGGGAGATCGATTGGGTGCCGCATATTACCACGCTAGAGGGCTCGCAGTTGGAGGGCCTTTTCCCCCTGCGGCAAACAATCTTGCGCGCACGCTCGCCGCATCCAGCACTACTGCAGAAGGGTATGAAAAATTTATTGATGAAAGTTCTAGTATAAGCCAATGAATGCATGAATTTATGTGGTCTATAACTAAAATGAGTGACTTAAGTATATAATGTAATCTTCAAATTGCCAATTGAAAACAGGCTTTGATGTACATACTTTTCTAGTGATTGTCATGAACATTATTTTGAAATTTTTTCATATTAGAGCAAGGAATTTCCTATGTTATCACTTGGGGTTGCTACGAATATGCCAAAAATATTTTGATTCGATGAGGAAAACTTAACAATTCTCAAGATGAGGATTACATAGGTGAAAATAACTACATATTTGTTGAGCTCAAAATATCTGATTTGCTTTCTAAATGTAAGGGTACGAACATGCCAAAGATGCCTCACTGCGATACCTCGCGGTCGCGGTTTCAGCTCGCTATCTCGATGTCGATACTCGCTGTTTACATGGATGGCGGTGCGAACATGTCGGTTCAGTCGCACCTCGATGTCGATACTCGCTATTTGTTGTGGTGATTTTTCTCCCGCTTATCCCACAAAGCAGGAATGTTAAAAATCAAATCAATTAGCACCTCCTTATCCATAATTCAATTCACAGTATTTATCAAGTAAAAACAGTTTAAAAGATAACTATAGCGATCGTGACATGAGCAATACGGGATTAATGACAGATGACAGATCCATTTGTTTTTACATCGCGGTCGACAGCGAGCAGCGATGTGATCTGGATCGTGATTGGACAGATTCGCTAGGCTGAGGCGAATATGACCAATCACGAGCCAGAACACATCGCTGCTCGCGGTCGACCGCGATGTGAAAACAAAATATTTTGTTATCACGAAAGCATCGAGCTAAACCTCCATGTAGGCCGCGATGTATCGCAGTGAGGTATCTTTCGGCATGTGCGTGCGTATCTACTAGCGTGTATTTGTTTTACATGGAGGTGACATCGAGATAGCGAGCTAAACCGCGACCGCGAGGTATCGCAGTGAAGCATCTTTGGCATGTTCGTACCCTAAGGATCGGCAATAAGGTTATGTGATAGTGCGCTGGAATGTTCAACTATACGGAGACTTCCAAGGGGCAAGTGAGCTGTCCAGTACGATGCGAAAAGGGCCCGCACACAGAGAGACATTGCAAACACTTACCTTTTGTTTTCCGATTTGTTGAACTCTGCAATAAGATTGTGGACTGTAAGATGCAACTTTGCTGACTTCACCTCAATTCACTGCGAATAACGAATTTTAAAACGGAGTCAAGATCGAACGAAAAGATGCGGTTGCGGAACGGACAAGACCGTGCGTAAAAAAAAGATGGTTGAAATGTTACAAGCGGCGATGGCGGTCCTATGTGAACTGAAGCAGGCCCTGCGTGGTCCCGCGTGTGCAGCGGAGACAGGTGTAGAAAGGCGTTCGAATGTATTTTAAAATACAGGTACTGGCGCAACCAACATCTTTTCTCAGTATCGCTTTGTTTGTTAATGAGAAACGAACGAAGCGTTACTGAGAAAAAATTTTACACATCATTTGCGACTACTGTAAGATATGCTTATAAATGATTTTTTTATAAACTAGCATCTACATGTAAAAAGTGTGAGTGTTTGCCTCAGTGGGGGCATAACTTAGTGCAAATAGCATTATAAATACAACTGTGTATACAGTTGTACCAGAGCTAGCAGCAGAAACTTTGCCGGTAGATTCCTGTCTATGTTATGAGTCTAAAATGTTCAAGCAACCATGACCTAATATCAATAGTTATGGAGATATGCAATATCATAGATTGCACTTTTTCTATATTTCTGACTTATTTTTTGCAAATAGTTGAACTATTATTACAGTCACTTATATCGATTATGAAAAATTCATTCGCTTTTATACAAGTCGAATAAAATGATAAAAACCTTGCAAATATTTTAAAAAGTTTATTTTTACAAGGTTTTAACCATTTTATTTAAGTTGTGTTGAAACAAAAAAAAAATCTGAATCGATATAAGTTATTGCAATGCTAGTTTAACTTTTTGTAAAAAAAAAAAGTTAAAAATATTGAAAAAAAATGCAAACTTTGATATCGCATATCTCCATAACTATTGATGTTAGGTCATGGTTGCTTGAACATTTTAGACTCATAACATTGGCAGTAATCTACCAGCAAAGTTTCTGCTGCTAGCTCTGGTACATCCTGTATATGACTAAAGAAATATAATGATTGTTAGCTTACACGGTAAGAAGGTGAGAGCTGTCAAATGCGACCCGTGTCCTCTTTGCCTACAATTTCTAGGAACGCGACTTTTTGGTATGTATTGGATGTACGCAGGTACCAATTATTTTATATGCAGAATATTTTTATCTTTCTTTTGTCGGCTAACATTGGCTTTCATTTTAGCTCTCTGTCTCCGGACTCGCGGTCACCGTCTCTCGGCCTTCTGCCCCCCACGGCGCGACTCAGCGCGCACGCCTACACGGGCACCTATATGTCTGTGCATCACCGCCTGCAATCTTCTGAAGGGCTCGCAGAGGCTGAGGGGCTGCTGCAAGGCTTGGGATCTATGCTCACGGCGCTGGTGGCAACTGATGAATTTCAGTCGGACACCATTGTAAAGGTAAGATGCATTTAAGGGTATGCTATGAAGCATAGAGATGAATTTAGACGATCAGATTAATCAGTTTTTATTGTATGTCTAAAAGTAAGGTATTCATTGTAAATAAAATATTGAATAGTAAAATATTGTGTTAATTGTGCCACGAGTTGTGTAATCAACAATAAATTTTTGAAAATCTAATGAGAAAACTAAAGCGGGGGGTTTGGATGTTGGTAGATGACTAACCATTGAATAAATTTATAAGCTTAGTAGATATTAGCAGCAGCAGTAACGACCTCTACGAAGAAGTAAGAGAGCAAGCAAACAAAGCCGCAACTATCGCTGGATGCTTGAGAAATGCTGTCTGGAGAAACGAACATATGCTCAAGGAGAGCAAAGTGAAGATATATAAGACCTGTGTCCGCCCAATCATGACGTACGGTATCGAGACAAGGGCTGACACTACCAGAACTAAAAATCTCCTGAGAACAACTGAGATGAAGACTCTCCGACCCATTGCGGGACTGACAATCCGAGACCGAGTGAGGAATTCCGAAATACGAAGAACTTGTGACGTCGAGGATATCGTCCGATGGGGAAGATCTAGAAGACGTTACTGGAGAGATCATGTGGAGAGAGATTGTTCTGACAGTAGTGAGCATAGCAGCGAACAAGCTGCCGTCTGGTACCAGACTCCCAGGAAGACCGCATAAAAGATGGCGAGATAGCTGGACATCTGTATCCCAGGAACAGGCTCCGAGCAATGACAGGTGCAGTCCTAGATGAAGCAGAAGAAGAAGAAGAAGTAGATATTAGATAGTCTAGATAGCAATGGCATGCAGTGCATACAAGCAAAAAATCTGTGCAAACTAAAGATACAAACAAACATGAATTAAATATTCCTTATCTTATGAATAAGACGATTTAAAATCCTTGCTGTAATCCGTGGCTCCGGCTAGAGTTTGTGGCTTTCGTTATTTTTGACTGCTTCTGTATAGATCTTTATATAACGGCTTCTCATATTTTACTTAAATTGTGCGCACGCATCAAATTTGTTTCTTGAATCTGGAAGAGAATCTCACTGAACTGTATATTTTCTTACGCCAGCAAGTTTTATGTAGTTGGCAAGTAAATATTTCCTACTATAGAGCGCTTCTTCGATAGGTCTAATTTTTGGTGAGAACCGTGCGCACAGTGCTTTGACAGTCTGCTAGTAAAGTGGCTTTGTTTTAATAGATTACTACTTTTGTTTGAATTTCAAGTTCATTAATTACAAATAATAGTATAAATTCAATCTGTTTCTGTTTATATTGATTAGTTTATGGTAATTTGTAAAAAAGGTTTGTTAAATGTAAGTTTTTGAACATTTCTATTAAATGTAAGCCACTGATTGATAAAGGTAGTGAAACAGCCCCTTAGTGTAGTGTCGAACACCATTGAAGCAATTAAACTGCTCTGTTTTATCAGTAGGGTATTTTTTTCGACATATGATAAATATTTAGTAATTATAATGTTTAAGAGATTATAAGAATAGCATATTTTTCTAGATGAGCTGTTTGGATCTATACGCAGTGTATTCTGTGACTGACGGCCATAAGCTGGAGGCCTCGGCCATGACGGAAGATGAAAGGAAAGCTCTGTCTATAGCGATGGAACTGGTTGCCGGAACGTTGGCTGCTCTACTGCTTCCGGCACACACGAGGGCTGCTGAAGAGATGCTCACGTATCCTGCTTTGCCTGCTGGTAAGAAATATTTTCTCATTTGATGTAATTTACTTACTTGTGTATACATGACTGAATAATTAATAATAAGTGTTTCTGAGAAAGTAATCGAACTTATTAATTATTGATAATAATAAGTTCATTTTTCATATTTTAAGGAGTGACGGTATTTTAACCGACTATACAATAACTGTTATTTAAAATTTATATCTGATTGTATAGATCAGCGTTTCCCAACCTTTTTTGGCTCGCATACCACTTGGTAGTACATTACGCTTAATTGTACCACTTTGTAAAAATGATTGTATCTCGAGAAATTTGTTATTCTATTTCCATTATAAATTTTATAGGTTGACTATATTTCCCAGAACTCAATTTATTTAAGTTTAAAAAGATACCAAAGGTTTTATTTTTTCTGATAAAAATCAGATATTTGAACTTTATATATCACAATGTTTTTTTTTAAATAAAAGGTGCCGAAGTTCATTTCTTGTCGAAATTCAAAACCAGGACATTTAAAGAAGTATTTTTTTACAACTAATTTTTATTAAAAAGAATTACATAGAATTAAATTAAATTATTTGTATAAAAAAAATTAATGCGCCGCAGGCAATTATTTTCCAAAAATTGCCGATATTAATAGAAAATACATAAAATTAATTAAACACGGTAAATGTAAAAATTCTTTTGATGAAAACGAGACAATTTACACTTTCATTTTTACAAATTTACAGCAGCGCTGCAGGCGAAATTTTTGTTTTAAATATAATAATATTAATGAAATTGTATTTAAATTATATTTTTATGACTGTTTTTTTTAAAACTTTTTATGTCCGCCATTACTTATTATTTTCTAACTGTCCACTCGCGTACCACAGGTTGGAAACTGCTGGTTTAGATGATACGTAACTGATTTTTCATATTTCAATGATATATCTCAGTTATCAATCATGATACAAATCTCAAATAATAGTACGATGAATAACCATTTAAAATCACGCTTTGGCCATTACTAATTTTAAATTGTGCCACCATCAGAATAATTATAAGAGTGTCGTTTGAAAATAAATGCGTAATTGCAATGTATTCTTAAATTAATATAATATATAATATATTCAATAAATTGGCACTGCTACTATATATATTGTTTTAGATATTTTCATCTATTATTCTTCTTAATGTTTATAAATAAATTTTTGGGATTTATTACAAGTGAAATTATGCAAACTAATTAACCTCATTGCTAGTACACGAAAGCTAGGATTTTCAAAGATATAAATAAATATTGAATTTTTTTTTAAAGTTTTATCTATGGTAAACATTGTAGTCTATAGAATAATATTTTTAAAGAGTTGATACACTACACGCAAGGTCATGTTACTTTGTGAGTTGTGCCATGTAATGTTGTAACAAATAGTTTTCCTTTCATCGCTTCTGATGGTATCAATTCATCAGTTGTATTATTTTAATTTTTTGTGTAGTATAATTAATCGCAAGTGTAAATTGTGTTTTAGAAATGTAAACTAATTTTCTTTATTGTGACTATTTCATTTATGTTTTCGCATATTATTCTTTTTCAAAGTAAAAGTGTTGCTGGAATGGCTGAAGATCCACCCGCACATGCTGAAGGAGCCGCCATTTGTGTCTCGTCTCGAATTGTGGCCTGGTCTGTGTGCCTTACTGAACACTTTGCAGCAGTCGATCAAGGATTTCACTGGCCAGGAATGTGAGTACTTATTAAGCGTATTAATCAATCTAGTGAAATCAACATCATAAATTAATTATGCATTTAATACAATGGATTTCCCAAGTGAGTGTAACACAACTCATCCCGGTCGGTGATTTTATTTTAATTAAAGAGACGCATACAGAGACGTTGATAATACATACATTTAATACAAGCAAAAATAAAATTGTTATGTCAACTCTTCAATTAAGAGTTTCTGCAGCATGCATTTATATCAAAAAGAAATGCACATAAGAAAAATGGTAATAATTTTGAAAATAGAAATAATTACAAAAAAACCCGAAACCGTCAATAAAAGAATGTTGGATATTGAAAATAATGACATACGGCAGGTACAAACTAAACAACTTGCGGTCGATATGTAGAAGCCGGAAGATTCAGAGTACACTAATACACTCAGTATCTAATGGAAGGTGTGCATGTTTGTGCGGACTTTTTTCTTTAAGTTGTTTAAAGAACTGCTAAGTACATCCACCTTATCCACGTCCCGACGACACAACTGGTTATATAAAATGTAAATCCTAGTGATTGGATTATTTTGACCGATGTTGTTTCTCCGGCCGAAATGTGTTAAGCTATGTATTCACTAGGGGACAAATTGTCCCTCAACAGCACGCGCGGCATAGAGTTTACGTGACGTTGCAACGTCGTGCACTGTTCCGCGACGTCGCGCACAACATAGCGCGGCATTTCTACGTGCCGTGGCAACGTTGCCATGCGCACGGTACCCGAGCGTGCTCACTGCAACATTCCGCAGAGCGTCAGTACCACGTGGTATGTTTACAAGTGAATACGCATGCGCTGTATCTGTCAAGATGACAATGCGGGGAAACGAAATCGTTCTTGAACTCATCGAGCTGTATCGATAGAAGATCGCATAGAATGTCCGCCTTTCTTTCTCTTTACAGCAGATAATTTCGCATTCTCCGCTTTTTTCTCCTCTTACTTTTCGATAAACTCATTAACATAAACAGATACGCGGCTGTCATCATAACCTCATAGGGCGATATATTTCCGCGACGTCTGGAAAACAATAATTTTTTGCAAAAAAGGACCTTGTTTTTAATAATATTCAATTTACTACAGTAAAACCTCGTTAATTTGAAATTGCGACCCAAAAAAACATTTCGAATTGCGCAGAACCCCGTTTTCGCCAAATGAGATACCGCAGCTGTCATCGTAATCGCATCGGGTGACATTTCCGCGACAAGATATGCGAGTCCCGGTGTGTACACGTCAAATGACCGCGTCATTGTCCCCGAAACATGAGCGTAGATGTTGATGCGACATGCTGAGCGGAATGTTTCGCGATTTGTCCCCTAGTGAATACATGGCTTTAAGGGGGAATACCTACCTAGACATTTCAGAAAAATCGATTTTTAATTTTTTGCATTTTCTTAAAGTTTGAGAATGTCTGGTGAAAATTTCAAGCAAAATTCAAAGAAATAACAAAGTTATAGCTGATAATAGTGGCATCCCTTTGTTGATTACGCACCGCGCCACACGGATGATTGCAGATGAAATGGGAGTGGTCACTGCGGAGGACCTTTTTTTTTGGTAGTCGACAGAATCCAAAAATTTTCCGCCAATGTTGAATATTTTTTAATAAAAAAAATTTAAAGTATTCATAAAATTATGTATCTACTTTCATGTACAAATGATACTAATACCACGATTCATATAGGTTTCCTTAAAAAAATTCTCAAAAATTGCCTTTTTTCATGCTTCGTAGATAGGTATTCCCTCTTAAGGTACTGGAGAAGAGGATTTGTAATGAAGTTGATGCTACTGATTGCTGACGTATTCATAATTCCGTAAATTGACTTATGTGGCATAGACACATCTGCAAGTAGTCTCCTATCTCACTCATTGTTTTCAGTCGCTCTACATAATCTCACAAAATTCTACCTTGCCCCGCACATTAAGATAATATTTTAATGACTTGGTTTTTGAATCCGTTCTGTTGTATTTATACGCATGGTCTAGTGAATTGACCGTATGTGAGAATCGTACTCCAATAAGCCGGTAGGACGTGGAAAATTTTTCAGTTTTTTATAAATTGTTTTTTAATTTTTCAAAAATACTCAAATCACATACTGTTGCACACACATTATGAAATGCAAACTACAGATATTCTTCAACAGTGCCTCAGTCTTATTGATGTTATTTTGTTCTAGACGAAGTGGTACCATTACCAGAAGACGAGGAGTTGCAGGGGTACTTACCTATTGATCTTGCATTTTCCAAATTGAAATTTTTGCACTCTGCTTCATCACCAAATTTCAACAATGGCAATGGTGAAAATATACTACGAGCCTCGGAAGACTTAGAGGAGGGAACATCCATAAGAGAAATGTTGGCCAAGAGGAAGAATGGCTTTTCTATTTCAGATATTGAGGCTCTGAAAAAAGATTTGAATTTTATTGATTCTTTGAGAGCTTACAGGCTGATACAACTGGGAGAATGGTTGGCCAACCATCTAAAACAAAATGGAATGGAATATATCAGTGTTAGGTAAGGCATTTCTTTTTTTCTTATAAAAATCATCATCATCATCAATGGCTCTACAGCTCATTGTGGGCCTTGGCCTCCTCCAACATTCCTCTCCATCTTCCTCTATCCTGACATGTACTCCTCCAATCCCTGATGCTTATAGTTTTCACGTCTCGCTGCACTCCATCCACCCATCGGAGTTTGGATCTACCGACGCTGCGTCTACCTTGGGGCTTTGTGTGGAGAATCTTTTTTGTCATTCTCTCTTCACTCATTTTTTTCATGTGCCCTGCCCATCGCAGACTCCCTATTTTGATAAATTGTATTATGTTGGGCTCATTGTAAATATTGTAGACCTCCTCGTTGTATTGTATTCTCCATACTCCATTTTTATTACAGATATATTATTTTTCGAGCATTTAGAGTATTTTCTTTCACATTCGGCCGAATTTGAATACGTGTCTAGGGAGCGCAGATCTGAGTTCTGACACATAGAAGATACAAAAGTTTTCACGCAGATCTACGCTCCGGCACCCGACCGGTTAACTAAATTCCTTAGTATACGAAACATATTTTCAATTTCTTAAAAAAAAATTGTACGCAGTCAAGGGTGACTTATTTACTAAGACATTATACTTTTTAAAAATATTTAATTTGACCTTTTCATAATTTTTTATATTTATACATATACATACATAATTAACAAGCTCGTAGTAATTTTTTTAAACCAGTTACATTTATTGGAACCAGCCATGACACCAGTTTATGTACCGAGAATTTTACGTTAGTTTATGTCTATATATTTTGATGATGTTTGGTGTACATACATATCCCAATAGGTTTCTTTTAGATTAAAATCCTATTTGAATGGCCTTTATTTTGTCTTATAAAATAAATACTAATTGTAATTTTATTTAGTGAGAACGATGGAATCAAGTCGTTCACTCCTATCCAGAATACTTTGGAGAACAATCCCGATCTGCTGAAAGCCATCGAGGCACTGTCCTTACTCAGGGAGAAGAGACTCAGCGAATGCGTCGAATTAGAAAGTCAGCTCAGTGAGACCGTCTCGACTGCCTCCCAACGCGATGGTGAGTACCAACACTAATTAAATCAACCCCGAGACAATTAAATATATTCCTCAAAATACTGTCATTATAAAGGAAAGTAAAACTTATTATTTATGGTGATTACTTTAAGTCAAATTTGCTACATAAATACAGTAGAAGCTCATTAATTCGAAATTCAAGGGACCCAAAAAAAGCATTCCAAATTATGCGGAACCCTGTTAGTCCAAAAATCAAAAAAAAAAACTCAATGCGATTGCAAAATTTGTCAAAAATTGTAAATATCACCTGAGAAACACCTGTATTTTTGCATATTTCAAGAAATCATTTTGAAAACACAATATTTATTATGCTAATACAAAGATCAAGACATTTCTATTATGTACTTGCATGATATTTGTTGTCCTTTCGAAAAATATTTAAAAAAAATCTGAATTAAAATGTATTGATTGACAAGGGGCTAAAAATTATTTCGAATTACGAATTACCAGGGTTTTCAAGTTATAATGTTTAATCTACTATAAAATTAACATTTTGGGACCTGTGGGTTTTAACCCCCCCTGGGCCGCGTCGCATATATGCGACAGGCACAAAATAAATTATTTATCGACGGCCGCGTATCGAATTTGAAAAACGTAATTTTTTCCCAATAGAGAAATCCTGTTGTGACCTGTCGTTCCATTTTCAACTCAAAAACATCACGGATTATATTTTAAATCAACAATCAAAACAGAAGTTTTTCTGCCGTCAAAATCGTATAGAATTGTTATAGATGGCGCCCCGATCGCGTGTTGTACAATCGAAATTCAAATATTCCATCGTCAAGGTCACACGCAATGTACGCGGGAAATACGATTTATTTTTTTCGATTTTCGATTTATTTGTACACGTATATACAAATATATACGATATGTTTTGCGATATTTGTTAGTTTTTGTTGGTTTATGATTCAATTGAATACTAATAGTGATTTATTAACAAAAATACACGCAATTTTGTTGCGTTTATTTGAAATATGTGTGTGTGTGAAAGTGTATCATATTTATGTGTTATGAGTGCGATGTCCCGTCGTGTGCCGTGCCGTGCAACAAAATATATCACACAGAAGAAGATTATTATTATTAATAGTAGTGTTGTCTCTAATAAACAAATAAAAAAATTATTATTATTTTTCAGAAAATATTGCGCTGGCAACATTATGGAAATTCAAAAAAAGATTTTTTTTTTTTTACTTAAATGATAAAAAAATCATTGCGTTTCGACACTTACGATAAAATAATATGAATGTGTGTGTTTTTTTTTAATATACGCATGTTTTCATGGTTTTTTCGTAAAAAGAAAAATCACAAAAAATTCAGAAAATTTACGGCCCACAACAAGTTAAAAATTTCAAATGTTGATGAATTTCAAATTATCAGGGTTCAAATTTTTTAACGAGGTTTTACTGTATATAAAATTTAACTTTTTTTTATGTATAATGTACCGTCAAATGTTATTCATATTTTATAAGGGGTAATTGTTCCAAGGTGAAGACAATTTGAGCGATAATGAAGGAAAAACTGTTCACCAGGATGGCTCGTCAAAAACTGGTGAAGAATCTTTGGTTCAAGATTCAGATCTAACTCCTCCCATTGTGATATCTGAAGCTGATTTCAAAGATAAAGGTGAGATCAATATTTTATGGCAATATCTATTCTTAATTTTATATGGATAGTAGATAATTTAAGTACAGTTGATTATCCGTGGCGGTGCAGTGGGGAAAAAAATGATGCAATTTTTTTTTGTGGATAATTGCCGCAAAATTTTTTTAAATAATTACAAATAAAAATTCTAAAAAATCTACACAATGCACACAGCCTTATGGGACGAAAATACAATATGTATTGAACATACGAAATAAGAAAATAATTACTACAAACACTACCACACCGGAATCTCGATCAATTTTTTTTTGTTTTGTAAAATATCACGCACTGTTTGTTCACCAGCATTTTCAATGACCCATTTTCATTCTTGTTAATTATTTCAAATTTTTGTTCTATGGCATAAAAATCTTTTACTTTTAGACATGATCACAAATACACAATTGAAAAATAGATTTAAAAAAGAAAAATACACATTAATTATACACAGTTATACGGCACGAAAATGCACAAAATAAAATAAACAAAAAATGTCCAAGATACATTATAGGTGCATATTTATTTACATTAACAATTAGACTTGTGGAGCGCTCTCTCGCTTGTGACAAAATAAAAATCCCAAAATTTCGTGATTCTGCATTCTACGTACATTGATTGCGTCTTGCGTTGTCACGATCACTTTGCGCATTTCTCCAATGACGTTTGTGCCAAGTGAATTATCTGTATCTTATGGAAAACTTTATTACGGCAGACTTAAATAAAGACAAATTTCATGACTATCTATCTAATAGATTCAAAAATGCTGGGGAGAATCGAAGTGCAATGAGAGCTCATAACGTCGGAGAAATATTTAAAAGTTTTTTTGTTTAACTTACATGTATTTTTTTAGTTCTTTAGAGATTCTCCACCATGATCTGCGCTGATGGTCAAGTAGTTGAATCACTTTGGTCCCACAAACATTTGTGGTCATGTGTCAAATTGCCAAAATTTTCAATATCCGTCGTACGAAATCGCAAAAATTTCCGAACAAATCCGGATCGTGTCAGACGTCTCATCTATAAATAACTAAGTTACGCACTACTAAATCGTGTACAGTGTGCGATGTTCAGTACTACTTCGAAGGTCAGGAATGTACTTGTGTATTCGTACGTCTACGTACTACTCAATTTCGTACGAAAATTCATCCAGTGTGCGGCCGGCGTAATGCATAACTCTTAAGGGTCGGTTGTTTCAAGTTGGATCAAAATAAAATTTCGTTTAAAGCATAGATTTTTGCGTTCTCCACCAATCAAACGATCCGTTTCCGTAAAAATCTATGCTTTAAACAAACTTTTATTCTAATCCAACTTGAAACAACCGGGCCTAAGCAACATTATCGGATGTTTGAAATAATGAACAAAAATTTCTTTAAAACAAACTTTACAATAAATGTCTAATTCATTTTTCAGTATCGTTTTTTCTTTGCTCTTTGATTACATATTACATATCCATCATTAAAAATCTGATGCGTATTTGGTATTAGTTCGCGAGAAGAGAGCCGGTATACTGAAACCTCAGGGCTCCTTGGAGCGCGCCAGGGGAGAAAAGGCGGCCCTGTGCCGAGCTGCGAGGGTGGAGACCCTCACCCCCGAGAGCGCCGCACACTCCACTGGAGACCTGTCTGTCACGCCGTCCGATGGTGGGGATAATCAGGTGAAACACAAAATATTATAGTTCATTTGTTAATCCAACAAATTTCAGTAATATTGCGGTAGAGTAGATAGACATTTTTCACTATAGATATTTATTCACTTTTGTATTACACATTGCCAAAAGTGCACCTGGCGTATTTCATCCTGTATCGGTAGTATATAAGCTGATCTAAAATCAAAAAACTCAATATTGATTTTAAGAAATATTTTAATTACAGTACTGGTGTTATTTCAGAACTGTTTTTGGATGTTACGAACACATTTCCATTAATGTAAAGTAAACTGTAAATTGTGGCGTCTGGATGCAAAACCGCCACTATCCATACAAAACCATTTTTCATGTTTTGATTGATTAATGATCTGTATGCTATTCTGCACATTCTGCAAGTTTCCAATATAAGAAAATATGCTTCCATGCCCTTCAAAATCGTCCTTAAATATAACGGTGAGTAGCAAAACCGCCACGTTGCCGCAAAGTGGGATGCAGAACCGACACTATTCACTCGGACCAATCAGAATGGAGCCCCGCTACGAGATTTAATATGGAGAAACGTCGTCCGTCGCAGATAACGCGTGTTTTGATTACCTTAAATATTTACATAAAAACTAGAAGTAGACATCTTTTATTACCAAAAGACAGTGTACTAAAGCATGAAGTAAACAAGGATGGATATAAATGTAACTTTCAAAAGCGAAATAGGAAAGAATTATCACATTAAAAAGTCCGCTTTGTGCACATTTTTGAATATTTTTGTTGACACTTTAAAGACCGTGCGATTGGATTTACTATAAATTTATTTTATTATAGGTAAAATAAAGTTAACTTACAAAAATAAGTATTTATTGTATCTAACATAACATACACCATCAGCATAAAATCTTCATCATCATCATTATCAATATCGCCTTCAGTTTCAGTTTCTGTAAATATTTCATCATTTTATTTGATTTGTATTGAAGTGAATAAATTTAAATAATTTTTAAATTTATTCACCGATTGCTTGCTGCTAGGCCCTGCAAACGGTTATACTGGCGACCGCGAGGCCGCAAGTGGCTGCTGCGCGGCCATTGGCATCTGCAATTGGCTATCGTCTGTACTAGCCGTTGCGCGGCAAATGTTACCTAATATTATCAAGGTGTCTCGTAGCTAGAAGTACGAGACTTTACACTCTGGGTGAAATAAGATAATCTAATAAGATCTAAACAGATTTATGATATGAAAAAGATGAAATTTTTATATAAACGTTTTTGTAATTTTTTGGGACTAAATTAGTGAAAAAGTTGAACTACCGTTACAGTAACTTATACCAATTATGAACAATTCATTCGCTTTAATACAAGTCGAATAATATGATAAAAACCTTGCAAAAATTGAAAATAGAAATTTTCACAGGGTTTTTATTATTTTATTTCATTTGTATTGCAGTGCATGAATTTTTTATAAACGATATTAATTCCCTGTCTTGATAATGAGTCGAAATTTTTCAAGCAATCATGAGCTAACAATAATAGTTTGCATTTTTTTAAAAATATTTTCGACTTATTTTCTACAAAAAGTTGAACTATATTTACAGTTATTTATATTAATTACGAAAAATTAATTTGTTTCAGTACAAGTTAAATAAGATTATAAAAATCTTGCAAAAGTTCCAATTTTATTTTTCCCAATTAGAATTGCAGGGTATTTATTATTTTGTTTAACTTGTGTAAAAGGGAATAATTTGTTTATATTTGATATAAGTTACTGTAGTAAAAGTACAACGTTTTAAAAAAATAAGTCCGAAATATTGAAAAAAAAAATGCACATTTTAATGTCACATATTTCCTTATCTATTGATATTAGGTCACGGTTGCTTGAAAATTTTCGAATCATAATTAAAGTAGAAATCTACCTATCAGGTATTGTGGACTAGCTCTGTTACATAGTGTATATAAGATGTACACCTCGTAAAAAATTATATTTTCGATTTTTGTATCAATTTTTCATAATCAATTTAAGTTCCTGTAATGATAGTTTAACTTTTTGCCTAAACTAAGTCGGAAATATTGAAAAAAAATGCAAACTTTGATATTGCATATCTCCATAACTTTTGATATTAGGTCATGGTTGCTTGAGCATTTTCGACTCTTTATTAAGACAGAAACCCACTTGTAAAATTTTTACTACTTACTATAAGACAGCCTATATAGGCATATAGGTATGATCATATATTATATTTTTTTATTTCCATACTCTTATTTAATTCTTAAGATTATTGTTTTTAGTATTTAAAATAATTAAAACTATGTGCCTAAGTTATTAAATTTTTGTACTCGAAGATCAATTTTTAATCATTAAAATATATTTATAAACTCCGTTAATCGCCGATGAAATAATTGCCTATTTAAAAACATATTATATCTATTGTTAAATTTGGTGTCGTAGTAAAGGTCTCGAGAAGTGATACGGAATTATTGTTAAATCTAAAAATATTTTTGTTTCCATGATTATTTATTGTTCATTATTTACATATTTTCTAAAATATATTTAATCCATATTCCTTACTCAAAACATGCACTAAATTTTAATTCTTAAAATATTTTTGCATCTATTGTTAATCACAAATAAAATATTTATAAAATAATATATTTCATTGTTTAATTTTCAATCGCAGTATTGTTCGCAATGAGTTAAGTCGGCAAGTCGACACGTGATCGTCCGCGAGCGCGCCTCTCGCGATCGTTCGGTAGCAAAATCGACTCTATCGACAAAATCGACCGGCGGTGGGTAGCAAAACCGCCACTTTGCAATCAATGTATCTTTATATTGCGGAAACAACAAAGAAAATCTTTAAAATTGGTATGCAGATTTTAACACATCCTTAATATGTATCAAGTAAAATAATAAAAAACAGGAAAATGTGTAAGGGAAATACTTAAAACGTTTTTTTTGATTACTGAACATTTCATATATATGCAACGTGGCGGTTTTGCAGCCAGACGCCACAATTAAGAATGAGTTTTTAAAATTACAAATTAAAAATAAGTTTTTATTTTGAATCAAGGACACAGGAAGTAGCTGTTCGACAGTGTCGCAAGATGGCAACATTTGTACGGATGTCGGGTGCTTACTCGACCCGCCCATAGGAAAGGAGGGCGGAGACTCCAGCAAGGGGAGAAAGGGTAGGACCAATGTCGCCATGCAGGCCATCATGCGCAAACAAGAAGAGTCAAGCAAACAGGTATATACTTTCCTGACTGTTTATGTCATGCTTGCTTTTTCATTTAGTAAATGAAAATTTAATATTTCATTTCATCTGATTAAATTGCCGATACTTAATGTATTGCTGATATTTATAGTTCCAAAAAGTGAATGCTTGAGAAATTCCATTCCGAAATTAGTACTACTTTGCAATTCTCTTCTTATTTAAAACGTCAAAAAAATAACTAGAAATCGAGAATCCTAGCTGAAAAAAATGTAATAAAGTATTCTTAATCATGTTTCAATATGAAGCAAACTTTTTAATGAATCACTCCTACCCCCTTAGTGCTTGAAATAATCAGTCATTGATAGGATTTACATTGTCTTCATACATTTTTATTTCCAGGTGAAGTTTCTAACACCTGTCACCACTCCTGATTCTATCGGTGAACCCAATCAGTTATCTCCTCTGAACTCTAAAGACCACATAGATAAAAAAAAGATCATACAGCCAAAAGTTATTAAGTCCTTAGCCAGCATCCCTACAGATCGCAAAACTGGCGGGATACTCTCTCTCAAGGACAAATCTGCAGGGTATCCCCATCTGGTCAATACTGAACCTCCTGTCACCACCGATGCAAAACTCGAAGTGCTGGACCAATCCGCTACCAGTTTGGAAGATAAGGCAGTTGCCAAAGTGCAAGACTCCAAACAACTGAACATGGCGAGCCAACATGCTGAGTTTGGCAAGTATCCTTCCGGCAACACTCAACATTCTCCAGGGAAGAATGCAGATGGAAACCAAGCCAAGAAAGCAACCGAAAATGAAGGATCGAACCTCACTGGCTCTGGTTATATCCCCTGGAGTGATGGTACATCTGCTCGTCCACAGTTTCAACAAGATACTCCTCAAAAAGAGGAGAAATACTCAAACAGAATCCAAAATTCTGGAGTACAAAGTAAACCAATGAACTTCTCGTATTTCTCATCTCCGGACAACCAAAACAGTAGCATCACGCTGCCAGTGGTAAATCCTAAAGAAATTGACATCCGCTCTGTTGCTTTGCAGAAGCAAAAAAGCATGCAAGTTTCGAATGATGCAATGATCGATCAATACAACAAGGAAAGTATGCCGCAGTATAATTATTGGTACGGTTCATCGGGACCCAATCCAAATATGCATAGTCCGGGACAAAGAGACGCAGCAGGAAGGCACACCAGCCTACCACCGAGGCTGGCTAACTTGAAGAAGACTAAAAATAATCCAGAATATGCAGCTAGAATGCAAGATCAACAGTTGGGGAGTTTCAGGTACCAAGAACTTCCCGCAACAGCTCAGCAGAGCAGTCCGGGACAGAACCTTCCAGCTTGGAACACCAATTCGCAACAACCTCAGACAACTTGGTGGAAGCCGAGCAATCACGAAGCTAATTACGATTCTACTTACCAGCAGCCAAACATCCACTCTCCAAGAAACTATTCGCAGAATTATTATGCTAATCCGCAGCAGCCAAATATGAATAGTCTTGAATATCAAGATCAAAGTAATTTTAATTTCAACCAGCCAAACACTATGCAGGGAAGAAATCCCCAGAATATGTCTCAGAGCTTCCCGGAGAATTCACAAACCAGCCCGAGGTATAATGTGAATACTTCCAACTATCCAATGTACGGCAAGCCGGGAACAAACTACGCCCAATATAACCCGTACAATCCGGGAATGTACCCGCAGTTTTCCAGTAAATTTGGGTTCTCTCAGCAGCCGATTCCTAAACCTTCGATTGGAAATGAGTACAGTTTGAATCCTTATCCATCATACCCGAATGCGAGTCAATTTGGATTAGCACATGGCATGAATCAGAGTAATCAGCCGAAAAGCATGAACGATGCGTTATTGAACCAGTATCCACCCCGGGAGGTGGCCCACACCATGCCCGTCGAGGTATCAATTGCCAGACAGCCAGGCGTCCCGGAGTTCGTGCCGAGAAGGGTCAGTTTGGAGGGAGCGAAGGGTTATGATGCGTCAACTCCTAAAAGTGACGGCAGGAAAGATAGAAGCATGGATTCTTACAAAGTAAGTGTTTATACATTATTTTAGACAGATTGTTACTTTTTTGCTGTTAATCTAATATTAGCATTAGTCAGTTTACAATGAACTTTAGTAAAAATGTGGAGCATAGATGCAAAACCGCCACTATCCCCATATGGATAGTGGCGGTTTTGCATATATATGCCACAAATAATGTATATATATTTTAGTAAATTCAATAAAAGCATGTGTATATAGTAATTTTTCTGGTAATTTATAAACATGTCATTATTTGGCCACTAGGTTCTTAAACAACAAATTATTATTGATTGAATGATTGAATGGTTATGATGAAAATCTGAGAAGGGTGAGCATTACAAGTAAGTACTTTACTTTATGTAATTTTGATGATCAAATCAACATTGTAATCCTCACAAGGTGCGTCAGATAACAAAAAAACGCTTGCAACTTTGAAAGTGAACATTGAAATAAACAGTGATCACGTGCTAATAACTTTGTTTAGTGTTATATGCTGTTTAGTAATTAATAAATAGCTTGATTAATAAAAATAATGTTTATTTAATTTGCAACTGATATTTTCTTTAGTAAGTGAATATTGCAGATGATGAAAGTTTTTATTTTACAAATATAACATCTTACTAAGTTAACTATGGTTAAGAATGGTGCATTTAGTTCATTTTTGACATCCTCTTAGTCTTCGTTCACACATCGTCACAGTTGTGGACAGGTCCACAACTACAGAATACAGTGACAATTGTGTAACAACTTCCATACACAAATGTAATAGAGAATCTCTTTAGCAGTACAGTGAGTCTGCCGGCCCTCCTGCTGGCAACACCTACTCCCTGTTCAGTGCGGGGCCCGAGTCCTGGGGCGCCAGCCCTCTGGGGGGTGCTGTAGGTGGTGCGGCTCCGCAGCAGGTAATCTGTCGTCCTTCGTGCTTTATATATGTATGAAGAACTGAATAACCGTTGTCACATTTTGCAGAGTAAAAATAGATCATTTTCACTTCACTTAGCTGATAAGCCTAATAATTAATTTTCTCAGTGGTTGATCTACCGGAAGGGATGCAAATGGGAAGTATATACATGCGAGACCAGAGACATAAAAACAGCCATAAGGCAGCGAAGACAAATCATCAAAATGATTCAACTTGTAAATACCCCAATGGCCATGAAGAATTTTCTTTCTATAATCTGGGTCTTCATTAACTGTTGAACATAATATTTCCATTTGTAATTTGAGACAATGAAGTTTGGTTAAATCCACTACCAAATCATGATTTTTTTTAAATACAGATGCGAACACGGAATACATGTTGCATTAATATTCTTACTATTTTCAAACTAACCTATGCTATGAAAATAGGACTAACTTGCTGGTGTCCTGGAATGGGGCTCGAACTACCAGATCACCAGGCGAACATTATGACCACTACATTAACAATCTATTCAAATGCCTGGTGATAAATATTTTGATTGTAATTGAATACGAATATTCGTATTCGCCGAATAGTAGATATTTACCGAATATTCGTATTCGCCTAATATCATCACAAATATTAAAAACAAACCATTTATAACTGAACGCAATGCAAATTACGGTTTGGCTGTGCACCGTGTATCCGAACACACCTACTCTATTATCGGGGATTCCCCTAACATTGAATGAATGGATTTTTTGAGTTCTCAAGTTGTCAATTGTTACTTGTTTCATGGCATAACATGAGTTCTTTACCACTACATTAACAATCTATTCAAATGCCTGGTGATAATATTTTGATTGTAATTGAATACGAATATTCGTATTCGCCGAATAGAAGATATTTACCGAATATTCGTATTCGCCTAATATCATCACGAATATTAAAAACAAACTATTTATAACTGAACGCAATGCAAATTACGGTTTGGCTGTGCACCGTGTATCCGAACACAGCACTCTATTATCGGGAATTCCCCTAACATTGAATGAATGGATTTTTTGAGTTCTCAAGTTGTCAATTGTTACTTGTTTCATGGCATAACATGAGTTCTTTCATCTAGTTTTGTTGGGTTATTAATAAGGTTAGGTGCTCATTTCATGTAGTTTTTGTTATGTAATACGTATTGTTCTTTCCATTTTATTTCCATTGTGTGTAAAAATATTAACTCTTATAAAATAATTTCAAATTAAATCTAATAACATGACCACTCGTAAGTGTGAAAAAAGTGATATTTATTTTCAACCGCTTTGAATGTACAAACGGATAAAAGAAATGTGCTTTTGAACAAAAATTTGCCGGTGGTAAATTTTTTTAATTATTAAATATCTTAGTAAAAAAAGAACAGTGGTGTATTATTTATTACCTTGTTGAATTATTCGTATTTGTATTCACCGAATAGTAGGCTTGATATTCGTATTCGTGAAAGTAGTATTTGTTGCATCACTACTAATTGATGTATAGTGTAAAAAAGAATTTGGTCAACTGAATTTTACATTTTTTAATCTGACCATGTTCAAGTGTATTTATCTCAATTTTTCATTATATTATAGAGTTAATACTTACCAGTTAAGTATGTACATGTATTTAACTGGTAAGTGACCGTGTATTTATCTCAATTTTTCATTATATGGAGTTGATAGTCAAATACATGATTGACACTTTTAAAGATTAGATTTTTGTTTATTTTTAGTCCCTATGGTCTGGTCCGGGACCGTCTCCTCTTGAGAGGCTGCTGGAACAACAGAAGCAGTTCAAATACCCGCCAAATGAGTGAAGCAACTTATTGAAGAACTCATTTTTGTGACGAAAAAATCTTTGACTGAGGATCTGTACCTGTTTACATTTATGTAAACCCAATGTTGGAAACAGATCGCCGAAGAAAATAAAAATATTGTAGGGCTACTTACCTGGAAATGAGAGTATCTATTCATTTCAAAATTGTCTAAAGGGAGGTTATTATTACATATTGCCTGGATTACTTAGAGTGAAAATATTTCTAAAAGTACCTACCTATTATTTGTAGGAAGAACAAACGTTTAGGCTTTTGAATGTAGCAACATAGTCTATTCAAAGTTGCCAGATCATGACGATTGTTTTAAAGATGGTTGAATTTTTTTGTTGAGGATTAAATCATGATTTAAATAAATTTTATTAAAAAAAAAGATTTTTTATTATTTATTGTGACAATTTAAGCCGCCAACAATTCTAGGGCTGAGAAGTTTTCCAAAATAAACTTAATTGATGTACTTCTTCCCTTGATAAGAGTTTTTAAAAATTAAACACTGATATATTTGTTGAATAATTAGACATTCGAAGACCACGTAGAAAGAAATATATTATTGATTGATAGGCTATATTAAAATGTATATTAATATATACTAATATTATTACCAAGGTGTGATTTGTAGTAAATGTTGGAAAAATTACATTTGACTGATGTTTATAATGGATAAATAATTTTACTGTTTCTATGAGAAGAGTCATTTAACTTTTAGTCAGCTATATATAATATAAATGTATTGTGCATAATTAATATGTATGATATGATACGGTAATGTCTTCGTGCCCTACGTGTTCATGTATATATTTGAAATTTGCGATATGCCGCAGGGACTGCCATGAACTCTATATGTATAATTAAATGGAAAGAAATTAAGCTGTCACTAACACTAAATAGGTAATGAAATTATTTTAGTATGTAATCTTATAACAATAACCATAGTGTATGGTGCACAGCAGTTCAGCTTATAACAATCATTGTGAGGTCCTTTAATAAATAATTCCCCCTATTCTCATAATAACAACATCACTACAGTAGCCTGAGACAAAATAGACAGGATGTAAGTATTCTAAAGTGTCTATGAGAAATGTCAAAGAAGTTTTTCAAATGCTAACACATAAAAAATGACAGGGTGTCTCTTAGCTAGAATAAAAACTTTGGGGGAGTTTTCTTCATGCAATTTTGAAAAGAAAATATTTTTTACACTTTGAGTGAAATGCCAACACTTGTTTTTCAATATTTTTGACTTATTTTCGTTAAAACGTTGGACTATCACTACAGTAACTTATACAGAATATTAGAAATTTATTCGCTTTGATAGAAGTCAAAAAAAAAAAATTTAAACTTTGCAGAAATTTGAAAAAACATTTTACAGAAAATAAGTCAGAAATATTGAAAAAAATGCAAAATTTGATGTCGCTTATCTCCCTAACTGTCGACATTTCACCTAAAGTGTAAAGAATATTTCTATCCAATATTGAATGGAGAAGACTTCCCTGAAGTTTTTGCTACTAACTTTGAGACACTGTGTAATAGCAAAATGTGATTGATATTTTTATCCTGAGAATAGGGTGAAATACCAGCATTTGGACTCTTAGGGTAAGTAGACGACAGACAAATATTGCAAAAAAATTAACAATATTTTTTTGACAACATTGTTACGAAACTCGTAATCTGCAGAAATTCAAAACTTTCTCGTGAAAAGTAGGCTTCCTGACCACCACCAGATCAAATTTAAAATCAAAATATGCTGGATAATTTATAAAATCTATGGCATTCGATCTGCAGTGAGTGCACAAATGCACCCTGTCCATGCTTTGGGTGAGAAGGTTAATTATTATTGTAATTAAATGTAACACAAAACGTTTATAAAAAATATGATTTTGGTTGGAATTGTGTTTTATAATTTGGTTCATATTAGCGTTTACATCAGAACTGTCTCCTCTGTTGATATTTCAAGGACTTTTACTCTGTACAAATAATTGATTTAGACTAGACAGCTTCCCAAAGTAGAGACCACAATGATCTACAATGCTGTGCTATATTTTAGATAGTATTTATTAATTTTGTTTAGGAATACTGACAACCACTTATGTTGAAATTACAGATTGATATACCAGTTTATTAAAACAGTCCATAGATTAACATTAATCATAAGGTACATTCCTCAAATGTTAATAAATGTTACCCAATATAGTAAATAAGTTGTTGACATTCAATTGTTAGGAGGTAATGACTGAGTAAGACCTCCACTGTGTGAGTTAATTAATATTCTCGTGTTCTTTCCTAAACTACCTTACAAAAATATGCTAAATGGTGAAAAAATTAATGTCACGTGTAATCAGTTTTAGTATGTAACTGAATTAAACAACAATGTTGGCATCGGATAAAAGGGCACCTTTGAATTATGAATTAAGTATCCTACTTGTCTTTTATAATTTTGCTAATGACGCAGCCCTGCAAATTTGAATAAGATTAAAACTAATAATAAGAAAATAGTTTAATGGTCCAGATCTACTCGGGGGTACTTTTCTTGGGGAAACTTTATACGTTGCGAAACCATCTGGTATCTGGATGCCAGTTGTTATATACTGACTTCAATTTCCTTAAAACAATTTAATAAAACCTTTTACACCAATTTGTCTCAAATTACTTCCGAGGCAAATTACTGCTCAAGGATTATCTGACTCCAAAATTTGTTTAGTATTTCGTGAAATGTATTTTGATAGATAAAGTGTAATAAAGTAAACTTTAAGGTTAAGTGTTCCAAAACTTAATATAAAAAAAAAAACAAAAAAAGCAGAACCAATAAAGTAACTACAAATATATAAATATTTAAAGGTATTTCATCCAATAAAATGAAACCATTGCAGACCTGCTGTGTTAACTAATATGTATTATCAGATTTTCAGAATATTTGTGCAGTATTTATTGTTTTAAATTCATACAGTAAACTCTCAGACCAATTTGGAGGACGAAGTGTGTGTTAATGATGTAAATATGTTAATGCTGGACACTCACTTTCCTTCCACGTTTCAAATTCAGGTTATTCCATGATTTGATTGTGCTCTTTCAAGACGAGTCTGACAGTTAATATAGATCTAATATCAAAAAAACAAAAGAGTTAGTTTTATATGTTGTGAATATTGCTAGAGTGAAAAGTTATGATAGAAAGAGACAATGATATAATTATTGTCAATCAAATATAACTTAGGAACGTATCTACATATATAACAAATATAATGTAGATTATTTTCACCACTTCAAGCAAAAACGGTATAAAATTCAATAAATGATAATGTTTTTAAAATAGTGTCATCCGCTCTGAGACTTGGGTTGTAATGTAAAATCAGTTAGAGATGAAATAGAAATTGAAGTCTGCTTAAAGAAAGTGTCCATGCTGTTTCTTAATTGTGATTACCTTGAACCGACGAAAATGTTCATAATTAGGGTACGGTGTTAAAGGTTATTTTTTTAACCTGTAAATAATTCCGAAATACGTTAAACCGAGGTTTACTGTACATTGTTTACTTCTACTGACTGAATTTTAAAAATCGCACAAAATTTATATATTTTAAACTCTGGACAATATTTTTCTTTATTTCAAAATCAGTGTTTTTTTAAGAATAATTTAATGAAATTATTTTTAATATTCTATATCTATTTTTATTGACAAACCAGGTCGGCCCATATCGGCTTTGCGATGTATGAATGTCTGGTCATATCATTGTTTTAAGTTCTTCATTAGGGAATTAGAACTAATTTAATTAAATGTCTGTAATTGTGAATTGGAATCCCAGTGAATTCTTGTTGGTGTGTTCTTATAATAATGTGTAAAATGGGTACCTACCTAATAAAAGTGACAGCATGATAATGTTTTGATATTTATTTGGTAATGCTAAACGATCCTTTCAATCCACAAGTCAAATATTATTTCAATTGAATAAATATGATCTTGGGTACTTACAACCACTCGGAAAGTTCTTATGCGCTGAATAGCTAAATAATCTAGCATTGTTTGCCAATATGTATTCTATACCAAGATGCGGGTTACATCAATGGCTGAGGACACCATTAGATTCAATTATGTAATTGGCTATTCAGTTATTTTTATTGATATTGTACTTGAAAAGGAAAATAACAGATTGGTGATATCACTTGATAAGGCAATTTGGTATCTGTACTTTAAAATTCAAACATTTGTAATCTACTATTTATTTTTTCACTCCCGGAACCCGAGGCTTGGTAAATAACTGTATGAGAATGTTCCGAGAATATTTTAAACATCTGAAATAGGCTTGTAACAGAACCTCGCCTCCGCAAATGTAGAACATCCACAAAAATCGTACCTCCACATCCGCTCCTGCATATTTTTAATGGA
>JADDOH010007232.1:0-15335 GCA_016648135.1 Agrypnia vestita | reverse complement strand
GATTTAGCCATTCTGGTGTATATTCATTGAAATGCAACGATTGCCCCGCGTTTTATATAGGGAAGATATCGCGTTATCTAAAAATTAGAGTAAAAGAGCACTTTCGTTGTTTAAAAAGTAGTGGGTTCTCAGAATTTGTAAATCACTTAATTTAAGAAGACCACACGTATTTATATAAATTATTGATATAAATAAAACCAGTTTTTACGACCGGTCCTTACACGTACATTTAATATTTCAAATAAATAAATAATACTAAAGCATCCGGTTATATCATTTTACAAAAATAATTGACTGCATGAATAAACATTAGCAGAACCTTCCGATACCCCGGATTATTTTACCATCAACCCTGGATTACCATCCCTATATATGATTTCAGCTTTTAATCTGTCCCGTTTGTGCCGTCACAACTGAAATATGGTAACGGTTTGTGTATTATTTACGAAGCAAATATTTGCCAGTAAACATAATCGAAATGAAGGTCTTAATAATATAGCTGCGGTCTTAATAATAATGCCTATTTATGATATCTAAGTATAAAGGAGTAACATGGTTTCTTGAAAACAATACGTACATAATATCGATTGCAAGTAGCGTATATGTATTGTTTTTAAGAAACCTATTTTATTGTAAATCTAGTATCATGTATATACATGATACAAGACTTACAACGTATATATATACTTATAACCTGCTCAAACAAAGGTAACATAAGTAATAATCGTGGTCAAAAGATATTTAAATATTTATGTAATACCGAAAATGTTAAATAAACTGCGTAAAAAGAAAGTTTTAAAAGAAAAATAAGTGGACTATAGGTCTACCACATTCAAAAGACCATTCTCTAGTGTAGTCCGGTATGAAGAAAGCGGAGGGAAAGTGCACTGACAAGCCCGTATCACAAGCCTCAATATGATATTCCAAATAAATATGTATTTTTTAATTAAAGAAAAGGTTACTTACTTACTAGAAAAACTTCTTTTGTGTTCATTTTTTGCATTGAGCAACACACATATTTCTATTTTACACTAAGCAAATACAACAAAATAAACATTCAATCAAAATCCGTAAACAAAAACCACACATTACTCGGATAGCGTATCGGAATTACTGCTTGTACGTACAAAATTGCATATTTTCTCGCACTAGTTTCCGCTAATCTTTTCGGTTTAAATAATTAAAAATCAAAACTCGATAGATGATAAAATATCGGTTAATTCGAAAGAACTGAATACAAAATATTTGAAAACATTAAAAAAAAAATGTGTTTGGAAGTTTCTAGAAAATAATGAAATTCTTTATCAAATAATAATTCGTAGTAACTAGGTAATGATGTAATGTTTTGGAAGTTTCTTGAAATTTTTTTCACTACAATAATAATAATGTTCACGTTCGTAACACTGTGTAAACTGGACTTTTGAGTAACATGCTACAAAACTTTATATGAAACGTTGAATTTGAATTGATAAATCACGCATTTTCTGCGCACGGCAAAGAAAGTACGTTTGCGCACATTCTTTTGATTGCGGTCTAGCCATAATGGATTTTTCTTTCGCAAATAAAAAAAATATACAATAAATTATCAAATATTTCAATAAAAAAATAAAAGATCAAGATTACATTTCTTCATAATTATTTTTTTCTTTACTCGATCAATGGTTAGTTGTTGATTAAACAAATTTTTATTAATCAATTAGAAGACATACAGAAAAAACAAATTCACGAAAAAATATTTTAACTACTACCGGGATTCAAACCAACGGACCTCATTCTATCCGGGGATGGAGCGTTATCTAAATACGCCAGGGCAGTCTGGTATGTGAACATTTTTTCATTCCATTTTATTCCATTTTAAAAGTTTTTTTTCTTTAATAGTTATAAATTCATTCTTATTTCATTATTTACTCTATCATAAGGTTAGTTTATTCCAGAAAAACATGAAATAAATAATGTTGAAATTGTATGTAAATTTTCATAATCTGTTTGGCGTTTTCTAAGTCTTATTAATTAATCTAAGGATGCCGAAAGGTATTAGAGTACATTACAACCAGTGTGGTCTCATTAGGCAATGCGGCCGAAGGCTAAGTATGTTGGTTTGATTAGATTATATCTACTACCCTGATATCAGGTAATTACTGTTAATTTCAATTATTATTAGTCAAACCTAGAGAAAGAAAAGGCATGGTGACAGTATTAAAGAATTAAAGTGATTTTAGAGAAGAAAATATTTAGAAAGGATTCTAAAAAATGATCCAGTTTTAATACAAACATTGGGGTTACTAAGATTTTCAATAAAATAATAGTATTAAATCGTGCAATCTGCCCATCACCGTGTCTTTGCCCTAGACACAATGCAATGTTTACTGAGGCTTGACGTCACGTAGACGAAATGACAGCTGCGGGCTTTTTTGCGGGAAATTAAAAATATGTAGATGAAAATGAAATTATTTGCATAAAAACTTAGTTTATTACTAAAATGATATTATTTTCGGTAATAATAAGGTGTACCTACAATATAGAATGTTATTTCAAAATCTGTCATCATGCCTATTACCAATACACGCAAAACAAATTAATTATTTAGATAACGTTAATTTTGTTTATGATATTATAGCTTTTCAACTTATTATTATTATAATAGAGTGAATACAATTAAAAACAAATAATGTAGCTGGTTTGGTCATGTTGAGTAAATGAATAAAGAAATAATGATATGTGACGCAAACGGTATTTGAAATAACAGTGTTGTGACATTTATCACATTTTTCATAAATAAAATAGATATGCTCACACGGAATACATGTCAAATAAATATTCTTACTATTTTAAAACTTAGCTAATCGCTTGTGCTATGAAAATAGGACTAACTTGCTGGTCTGGAGTGAGGTGTCTGGAGGAAAAACCCGCGATCTTTGGATCACGAGGCGAGAGTCCTAACAGCATGACCAACAAGCTACTCACTTTTAAAGGTATTTTAATTTATTTTAATATATTTTTAATTTTAATTTTAGTTAAACAGACACATACAGAGACGTTAATAATAAACACATTTAGTACAAGAAAAATAAATGTTTATGTCAAATCTCCAATAAAAGTGTCTTCAGCACACAAATAAAAATAAAAATAAATATAATAGACAGTAAAAGAAGTGTTACCAGCAGAGAAAAAATAATATTAAATATTATAAAAAATAAAATTACCTATATATACACACATAGATTAGTTTTACACAGGAAGTGAAACAACAATTTCATGTACTATCATACTTGACCAAATTTCATGTTGCAATAGTATCTAGTCAACAAAATCACTAGGATACTAATGAAATAACACTTTGCAAATCGATCTGTTCCATACCTGTTTCCGAAGCAGCATTCTCCTACTCATTTGATATAAATTATTTTATATATTTGTTTATTTAAATGTTATAACATTTGCGAATTATATGTGCGCTTACTCTATTACTTTACCTGCACACCTTCACTAGCTACTGGAGCTTATCTCCGGGCGAGAAATCAACAAAATACTTTTTCATCCCACGAACTGCATCACGGTTTCCCTTGGCATCTATGGTGATGGCTCCCATTACACCCACCAATGCGGTACCTGACGATGTGTATAGACCCCGCCACTTTAGAATGCCAAAACTAACACATAAACAAAAAAAATGTGTAATATGCAGTTCTGTAAATGTGTTAGTAGATATCCCTTCGGTGATTGGTTAATGTCATGTCGTGAGAACCCGCAATAAATCTTTTAGTATGTCTTCAACTGTCGAAGAGAAACGACGCGCGCTTGCTCGAAGAAAAATAGGGTGACCATGTCTGAGGCTACGAAATTAGGAAGAGGAAGCCTTACTTACGTATAAATCCCACCAAACGACTGGTGATTACCACGATGACATGAACTTTACTAATTATCAAAAATGGTTGACGAAAAAATTGATCCCCAATCTAGAACCCAAGTCTGTGGTGGTTATTGACAATGCATCATACTACAAGTTATAAATCCAGCACCGACATCGAATTCTAAGAAGGCCGATATGATAGAGTGGTTAACTCAAAAGGATATTTGTTTTACAAATGATATGCTTAAACCGGAATTATATCGACTAATATGTTTAAATAAAGACATTTTCAAGGAATTCGCTGTCGACAAGCTGTTCATCGAAAGTGGTCACGCCGTATTACGGCTTCCGCCATATCACTCAGACCTTAACGCGATAGAAAACATTTGGTCAATCGTAAAGGGACATGTAGGGTCTAGAAATGTTGACATGACATTGAATTCCATCAAAAAATTAGTAAAAGAAAAGGTGTCGTCAATCACTAGCATTGAGTGGGGTAATATCTGCAGTTATGTATGCAAAATAGAACGCCAATATTGGGAGCGGGATATTGCATTTGACGATTTCACCGATAATGGTAATTTAATTTTTAATGTGTCTGATAACGAAAATGATGACATATCTGATTGTGATGCATACTTATAGTTTTTAAGATTCGTTTAAATATTTGTTTTATTTTTTGTCATTTTTCCTAGATAATATATTCAATTTTCAATACATTTTTTCATATAGAGTATTTTAATTTTTATATTATTTTTCTAATAAAATATATAAATCGAATTATTTTGTTTAAGTGGTCCTTTACCCTGAATCTAAATTTATGAACATGATTTTTATATATGTGGTAATGTTAAAAATAATAATAAAATATTTTTGCATTTTTACACCATGGTCACCTTATATGCTTTGGCATCTCTAAATGACGGAGACTTTACTGCACTGTCTGAAGTATCAGGCCACTTCCAAAAGTCACCTCAGACAGCGGCCGCCACACTCACCTTACCTACCGACGCCAGCGCCCTCAGCAGCTTTCAATCATATATTAAATATTGTGTGTCCTTTTACCACCAAGGAATGTATAGAAAATATTTCTATATGTCACTGCATGTGTAGAAGTGGGATGGAATTGTTATTTTTTTTGCTTTTAATGAAACTGATATAATTTAACCATATAAACTGATGTAATATAACCAGCAGAAGACCAAATACATAGCCGCAACAAATCCCAACTCTCTCGTGTGGAAGTCAAAATTTTGAAACGGTACCAAGATTTACATACCTAGGATCCCTGATAACAAGCAACATCAATACTACAGAGGAGATCCAGAAGCGCATAGTGAGCGCAAATCGCTGTTTTTTCCGCCTACAAAAGCAGATAAAATCCAGACTGCTGTCCAGAAACACCAAGATATTAGTGTACAAAACGCTTATTAGGCCAGTGCTCACGTACGCAGCTGAGACGTGGGTACTAAGAGGAATGAGCGAGCACTGGACGTTTTTGAAAGAAAAAATTTGAGGCGTATTTTCGGACCGGTTCTAGAAAATGGACTTTGGCGCAGACGTTACAACAATGAGCTCTATACTGTATTTAACGAGCCAAACTTCACAAAATTTATAAAACTGGGAAGACTTCGGTGGCTGGGTCATGTGGAGAGAATGTCCGAGCATTAAGCACAAAAGTCCCTGCTAAACTCAAGGCCAACAGGGCGAAGGAGCTTAGGAAGGCCAAAACTAAGATGGAGTGACAACGTCCTTAAAGATTTCTCTGCCTTAGACCTTCGAAACTGGAGAGAGCTGGCACTAGACCAAGATGAGTGGAGGAAAATTATTGAGGAGGCCAAGACCCACCAAGGGTTGTAGTGCCAAGAATGATGATGATGATGATATAATTTAATATGAATTAATTAAAAAAAACAATCGAATAAAAATAATTTTATTGAATTAATATTCCTTTCAAATTTATGAAACAAAGGTCTTTTTAAAGCCTGAAAATTTCTTGACTTAAGTATATTTTGAATTGCCTTTCATTATCTAATTAATTGCTTTCACTAGAAGCAAAAAGGATTCGTGATTTATTGAAGGTTTTATTAAATAAATTGAGATAAATATTAAAGCGTTTCAGTGATTGATTTATTGCTAAATTATTTATCATGGAAATTCTTTGGTATTCATAAATCAGTCATAGAAAAAAATCATTGATTATTATTTGATAAGAAGTAAATATTTAATAAGTGATCGTATATTTGTATCGAGTTCATCATTAGGCTGCTTACCTATATATTAATATCGTAGATATGTTTGATAATTGAAGTAAAAGGAAAAAAATCTTTTTTTTCGTTAGACAATGGTAAGTCAGTTTGGTGTCCTTCAATTGTAGACATTAAATAATAAAGAAAAAATAGGAGAAGTATAGGGTGGCTTTTATCCAATTGTAGATAGAAAATGGCTGATGATAATAAATAGTAGAAAACCCGTTTTTTTCCGGGTACAAAAAAATTTTTTTAGTACACATTGTTGAATTATTCAATCCCTAAAATATCTTATAAATTTCACAAATATATACCTACCTCACTGATGATAAAACACCTCGTATACCAAAGTTTTGTCAAAATCAAGTTTTTTGTGCACTTGTCTTTAAATAATTGTGTCGATATGTTATCTGGAAAAAGGTTGTATCTTAAAAACAATTATGTGTCTCTTATTCCATTAAAGCAATTCCTCAAATTCTCGTAAAAAATCTAAGTACTACGCAGTTTTTTGCCTTCCCTGTAAAATTTGCACTAAGTGGCTTACGAGGTATTGTTTTATAATGAGTGATAAACGTTTTACATTACAGTTTAACACTCATTAATCTTGAGTCGATTTTGTTTAAGTTAATATAAGGTTTCACAGGACCTCTTAAGAAATAAGATAAGCAATGATCTCTTCAGAAAAATCCGATGAAAAGAATTTTAGACAAATGAATTAGAAAAAAACATATCTTCTTAAATTAATAATAAAAATTGTTTTCTACGACCAAAGTTTAAGGATTAAAATAACTTTGCACTTAAGCTTTCACAAATGTAGTTCATCTCGAGAACTTCATTTTCATTTTACGAAGTAAATTGTGATTTGCATAAATTTCAAGATATTCTTCGTGGATGTAAAATATTCATACTCTTCGCAAAGTTTTATAAGAACTTCTCTCACATTTCAAAAATAATATGATTTCCTAACAGATAGTGAATTGGTTACGAATTATGAGCTTCGCATTTCATAGCGGTATGCGGATGCCAATTTTCGTCCATTTTTTTCTGCGGTCCGCAGTAAGGTGAACCGTGCCCACATGATAACCAGCAGCATCTTATTCTGGTCAGTTCATCGAGTCGAAGATCAGTTTTTTTATTTTTTTTTTACAAGTCAAATTAAAGTATAAAAGCAGAATTAATTAAGAAATAGTAATTTTTATTATACAAAAACCATTTGAGACATGTGGGCAACTTTAAAATACATCGTTGTCAATAATCAAGGATTCGACTTCTTTCTTAAACTGTTCGTATTTTGGAATGTTTGTTTCTTGAAATTTTTGCGATAACAATGTATTGTACCATTTAACTACCAAGTATGTATAAGTGATGTTGTGCCATGGTGGTTCTTAAAATTGGTATCTTTATTTGCCCCTTTGTTCTTGTCTATTACTTATACAGTCCAAGGGATGGGATTTATTTATAAAATAATTTTTACAGATTTAGCATAGGGAGTTAATATGTATATTTTTATCTTCATTTAAATTCTTGATATATATATTATATATGTTATTATGAGAGACGCGAAAGAGGTTATGATTGAAGAACTAGAGGGGGCAACGCACATGTCCGTACGGAACTGTGACCTGATCTTCATCAGGAATCTCGGACTATTCTGTGAGTTCGCCAGGACGTGGGTGTCGCGCTGGAAGTTGCTTCGTGGGTTATTTCTATTGAGACTTTTCTATTGGACCTGTGGTGCACGGAACTGAACTCCGCGTTGGTGTGTTTGTGTTTTGTCCTTCCCTTATAAGGAGTGTAACACATTACCCATTGTTTTTCACTGTCCCCTTTCCACCCCATTCCTATATGCCGCTTTTATTATTTTATTTATTTTTACTTGATTTATTGTTATTTGTTTCCTTTTTATGGCTACTTCACTATTTTCTTTGATCTGCTCTTTTTATATTTCTCTTTTCTTCGTGCTTTATTTCTGATTAATCTTTAAATTTTGTTTTAATTACTTAATAAAGAGTGTTTGATGGAAGTGGGACAATGAACGGAATTTTTTTTGGTCCCCTCCTTGCCGGGTCGCCTTTTACATGATATGGCATGGAGATGGCTTCAGAGAAATTTTTTAAACCTGGCGACGTAAGAGTAGGACCGATATGGGAGCTTTCGCTCATAAAACGGTCCTGGGAATGCAGTGTTCATTCATATGAACCGATAGCTCGAGTTTATGGAAGGAATATTTTCAAGCCAAACTAAAAGTAGATATTTTTATTAAACATCTGAAACCGTACTTCACGGTCCAAATTCAATTTTTCAACAATTCAAAAGGAAACTTGAAATATGCTTCACAGACAGATTGTAGACTATATGTCACGAATCTTTAATTGCAACAAAGTTGTAGTATTAATACGCATTGCTGTCCAAGTGATTCAAAACATGTGCTTTTAGTACCATATTATAACGGAGTCTTGTTTTCCTAACGTTTTATTTAAAGGTCCATGTTTTTACTCTGTGGAGGGTTAGAGAATAAAAAATATATATTAAAAAAAACACGCTTTAAAATAAAAGCCACAACTAATACTGATCATAGAACAATCGTATGTCAATAAAATCTAAACGTAGGGTTATTTTCTTGTAATTTTTTATAAAACCGTGTTTTTTATTTATTTTCAAATATAATATTTTTTCTTTTTTTTATCTCCAGATCAAAATTTTAATATGCGCAAATGGTATTGCGATTCATCTCATCGAGCCTCATTAAAATTACAGGTAGAAGGATGCATATTAAATCTTCTACGCAGGTATTTAAATAATAATAAAGGTAAATCACGATATCAACATATTTGTGTAATAATCAGAAATTGACCGATCTGGGAATTCAAATAATTTGCATATTCTTAGGCCACAAATATTAAATCAACTTATCGGGAAATGTGATTCGAATAAAATTTTTACTTGACTTGCCGCTTCCCGAGACTTTGAAAGAATTTAAAAGCCAGCCGGGAGGCATTGCAATACTTTGATTTTATTAAATAAACAAGGGAGAAAGATGGGTACCTGAATATTTCTGTATTAATTAGAACATGAAAGAAAAGGATTTAAATTTAAACATCGTAAGTATCTATCAAATGCAGCGCGGTTACTGAAAATATATTTTTGGAATGTTTCTGGTTGGTTTATAAAATTTTTTAATATCATCTTCTTGTGCCCTATCTAATCAACGGATGTTGGATGTAATCACATTATTTACTATGGTCCGAAATAGTACTTTAAAAGCTCTACAGTAGATTGGCCAAACCAGTGTCTCAGGAGTTTCAGCCACGATTTTATCCTTTTTCCGGGGCCACGACTTCCGGCAATCTTTTCTTGCATAATGAGGTGCAAGACATAATTAGAATATTTCATGAAATTGGGTATATGCGTTAACTCATTAAACTTAGTCGAACTGTGTTATATTGTTTCCATTTTTGATACTTTAATTATGTTGAAAACATTTTTATTTTATAGATAATTATATTTTTTTACAATAAAGATGGTGACAGTTTTTGCAATGGTATTTCTTTTCTACATGAGTAATATAACTCGTGAGTAGGAGAGGAGTATTATTTTATTTTAAATATATTAAATAGTAAGTAGTACATACCAAGTACTTACATAAAAGAAGAAAAAAAGTAACTAACATGCGATAATCATAATACAGTTATGTGAGACAACTGTAAAATAAACTAATAATAAGCAAAACAATTAAAAATTAATACAGTTAACAGATAAATAATGGAAAATTTTAAACAAAGATAACATAAGTATGCAGTATAAATAATATTAAATTTAAAACTATCTATTATCAAAAAAATATTCTAAAGAATTACATAATAAAATGTATATATACACATTGAAATATTTAAAAATAGATTAATTTGAAATGGCTGTCAAATCTAGAAGTAAGTATTGTTATTAATTTATTTTCTGTAGATTGTTTAAAAACATCCGACGCTAACCGATTACGCCTATGATTGAATTTGAACTTAATTAAAATTAATTTAAAATATTTCGGCGCAACTTGAGAATTTTGACGATAATGTACTTCATTAAATGAGTCATCCTCCGTTATAATATTAATTAGATTTTCTCTAAATTACAATGTAAATGCATTTTCATCATCAATCATCGTCATACTGGTCGTCACCGGCTGCATAAAGGAGATTTCCCATCCTCGTGGTAAGCTTACAATAACATTATGATTGAAGTCAGTCTTAAAAGTTATTCTACCCTGGTAGGTAATTAATTGCGAAGCATTTCGTGGTGGTCTCATTCAGATACCGCATCTATCAAATTACTTACACTTAATTGAATTTCTAGCAAAATTCGTGAAACAAAATTTAATATATTAAAGGTTATATAATATCTTCGACTGCAGAATAGTTTCTATGAATCGGAATATTATTTTTTTTAACAAACAGACCATCAACAGGTCATAAATGATCCTAATAGACGGCCATAAAGTGACATTAGAGTACAAAGTAATAATATATTGTGAACTTTTGAAAATTACATAATTACAATAAACATTTTGAATATGACAATAAATTACACAATATTTTTTTACGATAAATTGATAATAAGTAATAAATAGTAAATAAGTTTTTATTCAATACCGAATACACTTTTTATGATAAATAAAAAATAAGTATCGGAAATCAATAATCACAATTTAGGAATAAATTCTTGATAAGAATGTTTTTACACAATACACAACACAATTTTTATAAATAAATAATACATTTATAGTAAAAAATGTCGTAGTTATAAATATATAAATTGCAAATAATATTCAGTATAATATAAAGACACAATATATATGTTTAATATTGTGTATTAATGTTATTTTATGGAGTACGTGATGCGGGATCATAAAACCTATCAAATTCATTCAAGGTGTTTAAATAGTAATAATTATTCTGAATTTGCTAACCATCTTTTGGCTATGGGTCATTCTTTTGATATTAATAAGGGTTTACAAATTTTACATACAAATTATACAGAATCACAATTTGATAAATTAGAAATTTTGGAAATAAGAAAGAGTGTAAATAGTAAATTGAATATTATAAATAATCAGGTCCTTTTTGCAAATAGTTATCTTTTAAATTTATTTTCATATTAATTAGGTACTTTATATTATTATTTTTCATATATAACTTTTGATCTATACTTCGATTTTTAAATATTATTTTTGTTTTCCTGATGAAGAAGCCATTGGCTTTGAAACATGTTGATTTTTTTCAATAAATAAGTGGTTTAAACAATGTTAATTTATATTAATTATAATTATGTTACCACAAAATAAATTTGCTACATTTGAAGAAGAAAATATTTTTATCATTTATATTTACTGGGTTATAATTTTTTCTTCAGCGTGATACGAAAATAGTACCTACATACATTCATATATATCTCGGAAAACACCCCTCGCGACTAATACATGGCGATTTTGGAACTACTTCTTTAGGCCCCTTGGAGTTATGCAACAAAATGCGCGTGGATCACGCGACGGAAGCTTTCACACTAGGGCGTTATTTAATACAAATCTGTCTTAATTTTATTAACGCTATTTGGCGAAATCACCCCAATGGTTTTTATCCTACTTGGTATTTTCTCCATAGCCATTGTATGAGGTACTAAAATAACCATTTTTTGGAAACTGTATTAAACACAGATTAAACCACGTGTAATTATAAAAGACTGCGGCGTCGCGGTGGGAATAAAAAATTATACCAGTCACTCGAAAATCTTTCACCTGTCTCTGGAAAATCCGATTCACGTCATTTTTATAGGTTAATTTTTCTCTATGATTTTTCGCGTCTGTCAAATTAAAAAAAAACTATACTGCGCAGCTTTGGCTGGCTCGTTTTTATTATATTCGTCATTTTTCGAATGTTCCGGCATTACCCTTTGCTTTCGACTACCTAATAGTTTTGTCTAAACTATTCCAGACTGCTCAGAAATATTCGATTGTGCGTCGTTCTTCTGGATTTTCAGAATCTTGTGACAATATTTTATTTTTAAATACCTGCATGCCTCACTTGCTTTCTTGACGTTCTTAAATAATGCTTGCGTGCATCGACACATTTCTCAGAACGCCAAAAGAGCCAGATATTAGAGGTGGGATCCTTCATTTCATACCACTTATCTTCTATTTAGTAACGTAATTGAGATCTCACTAAATAACTATATCAATTGTATCCAGCACTTCATTATGCAGGATTCAATGTACCCTTGCGGTGTATATATACCTTAGGCGGCGGACCTTAGACTGAAGATCTCAATGAACAAAAGTTCCTAAAGGGCATAAACCTCACATTTTAACTGAAGGGTCAATCCATAAACCAGGCAAGGGTCAGAATTATGGGTCAGTATGGCGAGGGTTCCGTGCCACCATAAAGTGTGTACTCATAGCACCATTAAATTGTAATATGAACCAATAAATAAGTGATGCAGTATTTCATAATTCTGTGAGTGTATTAAATAGTTTCTTCAAAAGGAGAATAATAATTTTGTGGTGGCATTATTGTTGTAATTGATAAAAATGTACTATGTTTTCACCTCTTATATATTAAATATATCAACATTATGTTTCAGGGCCAATGGTCTCTTCTTCAGGATAGAATGTATACAATGTACTAACAAATTAAAAATCAAAAATTGAAGTATCAAACATAATACTTTCGTTGTCTGTCCGTATGTCCATCCGTCCGTGTCCGTCCGTCCATCCGTCCGTCCATCTGTCTATCTGTCTGTCCCCATAATTTCATGTAATGTTCGTAATTTAGTTCAAATTCACGGCTTAAGCGAAACTAAACGGCCGAAGATGAGGCTAGAACCCCGGGCCCGCAAACCTGTAGGCGGTTACGATAGCGATGTTGCAATCGTCGAGCTTGCATTACCCGTCAAAAATAGAGTACATATGGGGCTTAGCAAAGACGTGAACCGTTTCATGTTCTGCCCAAGTGTCATTGTTTAGAATAGTACATTTAACTGCCGGCAGAGTAAATATAAAAAAAAATATCTTCAAATTTTTTGATAAAACTATTTCGTGGGTGTCGGCTATAAATAAGTAAAAAAATATTCTTTAGGAACCGGCATGCAAAAGTAACGTAATTTTTGACGAGTTATAGCTAGTTGACAGTAAAAATTTAAAAAAATAATAAATGGGAAATTAATAAATAATTAATTACTAACATGAAAACAAATTGAAAGGATTACTACTTATTAAAAGGACCTGGTTCTTCAATTTAACCAATTCAAATAAATATATGTATAGGTATATTCATACATATTCAATTCGTATATATTCAACCGTGACGAAGGCTCAGCTCTGAGCCAAAATTATTTGGTATTTATTCAATAAAGTGGTGTCACACAAAGTGTTATATTTTTAAGTATATTATGTCTCACCACAATGTGTTTGCTTCGTGTGAAAGTTAAATAATTTATTTGTACACTTAGCTATGCTTGGTGCAAATTAAATACAAATTTTAAATAACAGTAACGTGTATAATCGGTTAAGATAACAGTATAAGAAAGACTTAATTCTTAGCATGGTTCTATTTTATTTAAAAGAAATTAAATTGAATAAAATATTATATTCTTCTCAAATCCGGGGAACTGGGATACTCCAATTTAGCCATGTTAACCATTTTTTTACCAGTTTACCAACCTTTCTTTCGCAAATATTACGTTCACTATTGCTTTTTTAAATACCTATTAAATTTATATCACAATGAATAAATCCGAATAAACCTTAGAGTAAAACGCAATGCCCGATGACACCCAAATATCTTTCTCGTACATTCAATAAAATCTCGTATGTTAATTTCTTGCAAATATTAACATCACATGCGGGGTATAAAAGCAAAGGCAGCAATACCAAAATTATTAAAAAATATTTTGAATGCAATCACCGCAGATTTCTAATTAAAAATTAACTGAATTCTATATTTTATGTATCTATCCCTTCTAAAATCATGTTTATTATAAATTTATAGCCTAGGTTTTCTATAAAATCTCAAATTCAATTATTATTTAAGTAATTCTAGAACTATTGGTAACCATAAATAACTCGAATTCAATTATAAATTAGTAATCCTTGATTGCTTTTATACCCCACATATAACGTGTCTTCTTCTTCTTTCTTGGCGTTTCACCCTTGTCGGGTGTTCTTGCCACAAAACAAGTGTGTGTCTTCGTCGGCATTGGGTGTGATGGTTGCGTTTTTTTTTCTCTTTTAATTTAGAAATTTAAATTGTAAACGATTCGTTTTAGGATAAAAATTATTCTGTTTGGATGATTCAATTATTTTTGTAATGGAATGGATATGGAGTATATAATATTAGTTTATTTAATTTTTATAGATTTATATCGTTAGCTTTTAGGAATCTTGTTAGTAATTTTAAAGTGATTTGATCATTGGAAGATAAGAGGATTGGGGTGTTGATGGGGAATGGAATATTGTAATAAGAAAGATCTTAAATAAAATTTGAATAACAGTCATTGATGATAACGTGTCAATTCGTTGTAAAAAATAAGTTAAATAAATTAAACGGTGAAGCTTTTTCCCGCCAAAGAAAGTTTCAGGTTCGAGACCCGGTGGTTACTCTAATATTTTTGATAGATATTTTATCTGTATATTTTCTGGGTTATTATTTAATTTATTTAAAAAAGTATAGCTGCTACGGATGGACGTTTATTTGTTATGCCTTCGAGTAATGAGGGAGTGACGGTAACGAGGGAACCAGCTGGCAAAAAATAAATAAAAACCACAACTTTACATCGCACGTGCATCAACCGAGATCGCTCATTATTTTCTCATAGATTTTTCACAATTTTTCCGCTTTCGCGCCAAACGTCAAGATGGTTTGGCGCCAAGCGTTCTCACCCGCTCGTTTCGCGCAAAACATTTTTATTTTATCTTTCCGGCTGACGTTCGAGCGGACATCTTTCTTTTTGTTCTGGAGCGATCTATTAATCAAACTTGATACTTCCTGTTCGCCGTCGTGACGACACGACCCGTAAAGTCCCGGGAATTCATCCCGGAAAATTCCCGACGCGGATTACAGCGGCTTAAGTGACGGGACTGTCAAAGTTTTTTTTTTATTTTAGGCCGCGTTGACATTTCATTGAGTTATCCATTTTGTTTTACGTAGTATTTATGAAATTGTTGTGATAAAGTTATAAATAAGGCAGAAGCA
>JADDOH010007231.1:0-14326 GCA_016648135.1 Agrypnia vestita | reverse complement strand
TTCTGCCTTCTCTTTTAAAATCTTAGACTATCATGGGAGTAATTTATATCGACTATTGAAAATTCATGCGCTTTGATATAATTTGCAACCGTGCAAAAATTTGATCCAATTTTTTTTGGGTATAATTAAGGCAGAGGCGTGCAGTGAGAATAGAAGCACGGCTATTATTTTAAACACATATTTGGAAAAAATCAATATTTAATATTTATCCAGAAAAATATTATGAAATATTAAAATCTGAATAATATGTTAATTATTGTGATTGGAATATAACGGGGTGTATCTCTTATTTCGGTTTCTTTTTAAAATAAATGCTGCTTCTTGTTCCCACTGCACGCCCCTGGATTAAGAGCAACTGCTTCCTTTACATCATATTTTCAAGAATTCTTTTGGCAAGATTTTTTTGGACCACTTTCAGATATCAACATTCACAAAATAACAAAAGCGGCTCTGAAAGGGTGACCTTAAATACCGACTGAACACAGAGTGGGGCGAAAAATTAAATTCACAAAAACGCGACATCTATTGATATCTGCCGAAATGTAACGACGGTTCGGTTCCAGACTCTCGCAGGCTCCTGCGGGACCCAACCAACTGGAACACACAGAAGCTAAACAAAAATTAAGGGCGCCCATGCGTGCGTATTGAGTATTCACGAGAATTACTCAATTGTGAATCACGCAAGACTTGACAGGCTGGAGCGCCGATGCTGGCGACATCTTTTCAAATTAGCTGGCAGTCTGTCAGCCCTCGCGATGTATAATGTGGTTACATCCCCCAACCCATTAGTGCCCAACCCCAGCACCAACCATCCCCCTACGCCAAAGTGTCACTTGAGGACAATAGATGGCACCGTCACACGATACAGCACGTGCAGTGGAGGCTGCATGTCTGAGAGCAGTCAGTCGCTTTTTGGCTGATGACCACACCAGACGCGTTTCCTAAAAATGTTCTTAAGTTTTCACGGCTGTTCAGAATCTTCTGATTTGTATTTTCTGGGGTCATATTCCATGTTTTTATGACCTCTCTGACCGACGTTTCTGATCCCATTGCGGGGTCCATCTACCCCCAGAAAACTCAAATCGGAAGCGTTTCTCACAGTACACGTTGATTTTTTGGTCATGGCACTTCAAGGAAGTGTTGTGTACTGCTACATGATAAGAAGGTGTGAAAAAGAGACAAAATTATGTAACCGCTTCACGCTAGACAGTAATGCAACGATGCACGAATGCTACTTGTTATGTACATAACAGGCTATGTAGTTTTAAATTCAATATAAAGATCTCACAATGACAAGAATTATTATTAAACCATTTTCAAGACATTCCAAAATTTCTCGGTGGTTATCCATTATATTAGTATAATAAAATATATAAAATTCAATTTTAACAAAATATATTTTTTTCACTCATTTCAGCTGATAAGGGAACAGAGTCATTATAATTATTAAGATGTGTTTAAATTATTTCATTCCCTGTCCCTAAAATAATTTAATGTTTTATAATTTTTGTCCTTTATATTTTAATAACAAAAAACAATACCTTCGCAACAGATTCATCAATGGCCGATTGAACAGTGCCATTAATAAAAAAATTATTAACTAATTTAAATCACTAATTTATTTTTTATAGTATTTTTTCCTCATTTTAGTTGCAAAGTTACTCATCTCGGTACTTCCGTATGTGCTTGTATTTAAGTTCATGATAAATCAAGATATACACGACACGCGTGCGACCTATCAAGGGATACGCTGTAGAGACGCGGGCTGACACTATCCATATCAAAGGACTCCTCAGAACATCTGAAATGAAAGTCCTGAGATCCATTAACTTTATATGTTCGTGTCCAAAATGTAGACATAAGGAAAACTTGTAAAATAGAGGTCGTAGCACGATGGAGTAGATCCGGAAGGACATGATGGAGGGATCATATATAACCAGGATGGATAGTGACAGACTCATGCACACAGCAGTTAATAAAATCCCCTCAGGACGACGCCCACCGGGAAGATCACATAAAATATGGAGGCATAACTAGACCTTGTCATCCCAGGAGGCGTAATTTTCTGTACCAAAATAAATAAGTAAAAAAAATTGGCTTTATGACACGTTGCAGTATTAAAAAAATTAAAATATTTTCGAATCTCAGTAACATTAGATAAAAGATTAAGAGCTTTAGGTTTCTTACCTAGGTTAACTTAAGATTTCAAGAAAATTTAAACTTTCGTATTATTATTTAAAACCCTGATTCAAACAGTACTAGAATAAAATACAGTTGTATGGAGCCTTCGTTACACAGTTCACATGAGTAATATAGAGTCCAAAATAAGTTTTTTAGATTTATCAATTAAGAGCTTATTAGCATACCGTCAAGTAACATTGATCACAATATTTTTAGATATTTTAGCTTTCTTGATAAACTAGAGACTAGAAGAATTGTGATGGACTTTCTCTTTTTACATAAATTAATAAATTGTACCTGCTTGCGTGTTCCGTCTCGCGTAACTAGAAATCATGCAGGTTTTGCCGTGGAAACTGCAGCTGCTAACTACATTTTTAATTCCCCACTGCAAAGGCTTCCTAGACTAGCAAACAGATATGAGCAACCTGACGTTTTTGCCATCAAATTTATAATACTCAAACATATTTTAATACACCTTTTATTGAAAGAATACTAATATTTGTGAAATTGGACTTTAATTATTGATTTTAATATTTGTTTTGTTTGGTGATTTAGTGATTACTATGTAACATTTTTAATATTTTATGATTGTCTAAGCTTGTGCTTTTGCTTTTTATTTATATTATATTTATCTTTTTATATTGATATTTGTAATTAAAATATTTTCTTTCTACTTTATGTTATTATTATTTTTATATCTTATAATTCTTTTTCTTGATTGTATTTCTTGAGCAATCATTTTATTTTCATTTAAAGTATACATTCTATATAATTACACTTTACCTTATTGTTTGTAAAAGCCCTGTAGGGCATTAATAAATAAATAAATAAAAAACATTACAATCTCTCCCTAGAGTATGAATATTTCGCAGTAGTCAGAAAGAGAGAATTCCACCCTAAAGAAGATATTTCGTGCCCAAGCTCTCGTCCCCGCTTGGGGACAAGCGATGTGCCGTTGTTTAGTACCAGGCCCAAGCATCCATTACCCTCCGAGGTAAGTGGTATTCCGTGTCCCCTTCTGGGACGGACCCGCAACAGAAAAACCCACAACACCCATTGTGTCTCCACTCAGACAGGTGATCCAAGGAAAACACTGCGACAAGTATGTATCGATGACGTCACGCGCGTCGTGCTAATATAATGAGCAGTCGTCGTACTGTATTGAGCAGGAGCCATTGTTAGTCAATGGTGAGATCTTAGACCCCCTGTGTCAAAAATATTAATATTTATTTTTACTTTTTTTTATTTTTTTTTATTTTTTTATTTATCTTCATCTTGTTACATGACATAGGAGATGGAGCCGCTCATCTCACTAGGAAGAACCTGTGTCGAGATGAGTAGCTGAACAATATAGTGAGAACAAAAAATAATAAAGATATACAACAAAATACTATATAACTATAAGATTAATTAATTAATTAATTGAGTATATAAATATAAAATGTGGATAATAAGAACAGAATATATTACAGCGGAATTGGTGAAAGTTGCATTGTGTAAATTGATCACTAAAGCCAGTTCATACACTTCGTAAGTCCTGGATCACCATCTAAAGACTCCTATAAAGTATGTATAAAATTTAATTAAACTCCAGTAGATATAACACTTAAAGTATGTTTTAATGATCATCATGAATAATCTTTACAGTATCAACATTACATCAATAAAACTAGCTGTAACCCGTCAAAAATTACGGTAATTTTACATGCCGGTTCCTAAAAAATAAGTTTTTACTTACTTATAGCTGACACCCATGAAATAGTAATAACGATTGTTATCAAAATATTTGAACATTTTTTTTAATATTTACCCTAACGGCAGTTAATGGTAATTTTAAACCCTGGCGATTGTGCTGGGTGGAACATGGGTTCGCGTCTTTGTGCTAAGACCTAAATGTACTGTATTTTTACTGTACTGTAGCAACATCGCTATCGTTGCCGCCTTTGGATGTGCTGGCTCGGAGTTCGAGCCCCATCTCCGGCCGTTTAATTTCGTTTTTCAGCCGTGAATTCGAACGAAATTACGGACGTTACAAGAAGTTACGGACGGATAGATAGACAAACTGACAGGCGGACGAACGTAAGGACGGACAGACAACGAAATTATTATGTTTGATTCTACTCGTATTTAAAAAAATTTAAAATTTTTGATATATGCCATTAAAAATATGAATTTGTCACATTATCATGAGACGCGGCAGTAGCTTAAGAAGGCAAAGGTTTTCAAGGGATCATTTGCGGGGTGTAAAAGCAAAGGCAGCAAAATCCAAAAAAGATTGAACGCAGTCAACGAGGATTATTAATTTAGAATGCACTGAATTCGAGATTTTATTGGAAACATGATTTTGGAAGGGATAGATATATTAAATCTATAATTCAGTGCATTTCTAATTAAAAATCTTCGACGATTGGATTTAGAATATTTTTTTAAATTTTTTGGATATTGCTGCCTTTGCTTTTATACCTCACATACGGAGTTCTAAACAAGAATCTAACGTTAAATTCCAGAATCTTAAAATTTAGTTAGGTATAACGTCGTTATTTACCTTTACATCAAGAAGAAAATATATTTATTTTAATATAATATAACTAGGTACCTTCGAATATGTTAGTAAAATGCCCAGAAATAGACCTTATCACTCCAGTCTTAAAGGAAAATTTTCTCCAAGGAAATTCAATATTCCATACTTTAAGAGATGATTACAATTTACAATATACCTGTGCATAAGAACCTTGTACCATGGTCTGAAGTCTTGACATTGCCTTGTATTGTACTTGATGCCTTTAGACTTCAAAGGTTCAGTGCCTAAATGAGGGTGTGTTTTGTTCTTAGAATGTTCACATTTACGCATTTATAAGGGTAAATATTTATTTTTAACCAATTTTATTCCTTAACTCGAGACTAGAATTCCTCGTATTTATTAATATTTCTCAAGTACTTTATCCACCCTATGACATCATCGCCAGGAAATTTATTTATTTATATTTAATTTTAAATATCAAATTTTGTTTGGACTGTGCCTGTCTCACTAGAAATATCTGTGTTGAGACAGGTATAGTTTACAATATTGTGTAGGTTCAAAACATAGTAAATACATAATAAAGTGTTTAAAATAGCATAATAGAAATATATATGAGGTTATACTGTGTTAGTGTGTTTGTGTAAGTGTGCCTATTTTATCTATCCCCTTGTTTCGAATCCACTGTTTTATTTTGTATTTTATGTTAGAGTTGTAAATTGTGGTTAGCCCGGATTGTTTTAATTCGTCAAGCATGCAATTAAGTAATTTGGGTCCAAAATAGTTATAGCTCCTATGTCCATACGTGGTGTGTAACCTTGGGATTTGTAGATTGAGTTTGTTTGACCGTGTGGTAATTATTGTTTAAGTTGGTTTAAACTGTGTATTTGTGTGTTTGTATGTGTATTTAAGAGTAGTATTCGCATAAATTTGTTTTATATCGAATACGTCGAATTTGTTGAATATTTCATCTCTCCTTGTTAAAATTGAAGTTTTGAGGATTACTTTTATAGCAATTTTTTGAGTTGCAATAATTGGATTAAGTGCACTCATAGATTATTTCTTACCTTTCATTTTCTGTAAAAAAAAAGATGCGGTAGAATTTAATCATTCACTAGTATTTTCAAAACAAAACCGGCGCATCTTTTCTCAGAGAAAATCGTTAATAAACATATGACAATAAAATGTTACATTAATATGTACCTCTTTATATTTCTACAGTACAGCGACCCATGCCAGGCACACACGCTAAAGGTTTTATGTACTGTTACTAGATACTAGAAACTAAGGAAGCATCACATTTCGAAGATTTCCCGACACTCTAGACGCTTTGCAATGCAAGGAAATCAGTTGGAAGCGTGACTATATCAGCGAAGCTTATAGAGTGCCACCACTATAACTTGGCGTGCGAGGGAGGGCGCCCCTGTCGCGAAACAGAAGTTGCCAGGTTGTAAATTTATTACACAATACATAATGTACTGAATGTCCGGTGACCAGTGTCAGAGCCTTCAATATAAATTTGGTCGGGTAACAGCGCGCTCCGCGGCGGCCGCTCTATCTGTCAAACTATATCGTAATATTGGTCCATTATTTGCTTTTTCAGCTTCGCAAAACTTTAATACTTCTTTGGCAATTGTTCTTGCACCACCCCGGACTGTTTTGGTTGTTTTGGATATAACAATTCAGCGTATATTGGTAATCAAGATGTCACAGCTCCCGAGCAAATACAAAATTGTACTGAATTACAGGGCGAGGACTTACCGCCGGGTGCGGGCGGGGCGGGTTTTAGTTCCAATCTTGCCGCAAGCCAAGTTATGTTGGGCAGGCAATAGAAGCTTAAAGCCTTTTATGATGCCACGCGGCGAACTGTCATTATTATGACAAAAGTGAAAAACAGGGCGTTCAGAGCGAATTGAAGCTGTCATTAAAGTAACAGAGTACCTACCGGCGTGTGAGGAGTGTTTAGTATCGATTCAGTGTGACAAAAAACGACGTAATGAAATATTTCCCAGAGGGACGAAGGCGAACATATAATGTTACACGGACTTGTTAGTAGAAAAAAAATGTCAACTTGCAGACGATTGAGTAGGACCGATATGAAAGCTTTTGCTCTTAGAACGGTCCTGGGTAAGCGGTGGGTACCATTCACTGTTACAAGACAAGTGGATGATTCACGAGTGACTAGTGCAAAATGTAAATTACGGAAAAGTGCTCCAGTTAAATTTGTGTGTAGTAACTTAACTAACTGACTTACCATCACGCCGTTTCCCCGTGGGGGTAGGCAGAAAGGATAGAGCGCCATACTCTTCTGTCCTGACATACAACTTTCGCTTCATCTACATTCATACATCTTCGCATGCAAACTCGATGGTTGTTCAGGCTTCTAACAGGACCATCTTCCAGTATCTGGTTAATCTGGTCATGCCACGTCTTCCGTGGTCACCCTCTCTTTCTGGCGCCGTCAACACTTGCATCATATATCCTTCTTACCATTCTTTCCTCATTCATTCGCTCAACATGCCCAAACCACCTGAGCGACCCTATTTTTATTCTATGTATTATGCTACGATCAGCTTTACATTCATTCCTAATATCTTCATTCTTTACTCTATCATACATGGATTTGCCACACATACGTCTAAGGGACCTCATCTCCACTGCATTCAATCTACGTGTGTAGTAAGTTTGTGAATAATTCAAGATTAATTAATTTTGAGAGTTTCATTTCGTCTCCCATCGCCACGAACCAGTAACAGTATGTTAAATTACAGTGACAACTTACATAAGAAAATTTAAGTATTTCAATATTTAAAAATATTTTTTAATTATCTTAGTTAATTTTACATCCAACTTATTTTATTGGTACACATTTCTGGGCTGCCATATGACCATCCTTCAACATTTCATTCATCTTCTCATTTAATTTATTATCTAGTATCTTCAAGCTAAACTGTTAAATTTTGAAAAAAAATTGTTGTATTTTATTGAATCAATAATATTATCTCGGAATAAAACTCGCCACTCCACAGAATTCAGAGACCTGGTAATACATACAGTAGGGTAGACATTTTTAACGTAAGTCTTCAACCATGTAAATCTCATATTAATGCTGTTGAGCATGATTCACTATAATTGTAACTTTTTTTTGCTAACAATATTTATCGTCGAAATATGTATCGTATATTTTATTGTAATTGGCTTTGTACCGTATTGTATTTATAAATAAATATCTTAAATTATGTTAAGATATTTATTTAAAAATTAGTTTACAAACATTTTTTCAGTTTTACCTGCCGATTCATATTCACCCGACTGACAAACAGGACACCAATGGTCGATATACTGATGACATTCGACGTACAAGTATGAAATAAGGCGCGTGACGTCGAATCTCTTAAATATGATGTCCGCACTGATGAGTCGAAAATACGCGAATACAAGCCATCAAGCTTTATTTTTATAGACAAATTAGGAAGAAAAAATGATAGATTAAATCGGAGAAAAGTTTCAGTTTGCTTTGAAATAGTGATGGGTCCGCTCTGTACTAACTACTACAAGGTAGTACTACATTACATTGAAGTGTACACTTCAAACCATTTGAAGTGTAGTGTACACTACAAACTACACACATTTCAAAGTCGTTTGAAAGTAGGTATATACTTCATATAATACACTAGCTGTGCCCGCGCGGCTTCACACGCGTAGATTTTTAGTACACTGTTTGGATCGTCATAGAACTTTCGCGAACCTTCTAGAATATTCTCCTTCCAGAACTTTCAAGAAATTTGTCGAATGTACAGGAACCTTCTAGACACACCACATATTTCGCCACTCAGTTTAGAACCTTATAGAAATTTCGGGAATTTTCTAGAACCTTCTCCTTCGAGAACTTTCTAGAGCAGGTTTTTCCGGAACCTTCTACACTCACCGACACAGTCGGCGCGCCTATTTTGAAAAAATCTGAAGCATTTGCGGTCTTCCCATAATAAAACAATGTGCTAAAAAGCACATTTCTGTCACCCATTCCCACCCACGCTCAGCCACCCCCACCAAACTCGCATATTTTCGATGTGACACCAAGGGCTATCCACCACCTTAACCACCGGTGGGTGTTTGTGGCTGGTTGTGGAGAAAACTCGGCGGGTATGGAAACACGGGTTTCTTTTAATGTATATATATGTATATATATATTATATATATATATTAATATATATATATATGTAACAAAAGGAACTTCTGGACTCCCTCGCGTTTTCTGTAAATGGTCTCCGTGAGAAGACCAAGGCCGACGTTTCGACACGGTATCACGTGCCATTGTCAAGGCTAAAAGGCCTCAAAAGTTGCGGACTAGCCGTACTTGTTCGCGGGTGACATGAAAGTCTCCCACCAATAAGGCTTATTGGTGGGAGACTTTCATGTCACCCGCGAACAAGTACGGCTAGTCCGCAACTTTTGAGGCCTTTTAGCCTTGACAATGGCACGTGATACCGTGTCGAAACATCGGCCTTGGTCTTCTCACGGAGACCATTTACAGAAAACGCGAGGGAGTCCAGAAGTTCCTTTTGTTACATACAATAACGCTCGCGGAAACCTCAAGCAAAACATATATATATATATAATATATATATATATATATATAATATATTATATATATATAATATAATATATATATATATGATATTCTTCTAAATTATTTTAACATATACACTAGAATATGCCTGAAATTTATGATTTCATTTTTTTTACTATTTTGAGAGACCTATATATATTTAGCAATATATTTTTATGCATGTACTGAGAAAACCACACAGGAATAAATTATTAATTAAGATTAATTGAAGAAGTCCACACAGACGAAGCTATTTATATGGAAAACGTGTATAGTATGTCTTTAAAGGGTGGCCCAGGGCTTATAATTATAATTACATCATTTTGTGTTTATTTATATTTTTACCTTAATTGAAATTCTATAAAGAAATAACTAATTATTGGCTGTCATTATCAGATATCTTGGCTTTGAGTGATAAGGAAGGACAAACGTCCGAAGATCAAAAGAAATCATTTGGAAATAGGGCTTAATGTTGAATCCTGTGATTATTTATACAAGTTTTCTTGATATTTGTGATTTATCTAGTTTATCAAATCTGACACAATATTTCACATTTTAACTGAAGCAACTACCGATACGTTCACGTGATAAATTACTTATTTCAAAATTACTAAACAGGAAAATCAAAAAATATATAATTCACAAATAAAAACACTGAAAATTAATAAGCGATTTATTAATTAATGATTGATTAATTATTAATGTATAAAGTCACTTAACACGAATTAAACTTAACGTTTTTCTTTAATCTACACTACCTAGCAATATATCAATCGTACATGAACTCATTATTTTCGCTGGGTAACACATATTTATCGCTCGTAGAATATTCAATTCTCGCACATAGAAGTCGCTCTGGTTTATTTCACCACTTTGGTACTCCGCTCGATTATTTCGCTTCAATAATCTCACGACTGGCCACCCTGGCCGTCGCTTCGTGGCTCGCGGCCGACTTCGCACCGAACGAACTGTCAAAATACTGTTTATATTCAAATGCTTGTATTTTCGAATTTTTTAAATTACTGTATTGTATATGAGAAGGTTCTGGCGCTTCTTGACGGTTCTAGTCGTTTTTATTATTTTTTTTTTCTTTTCCCGAAGGTTGTAGACAATTGTAAACCATTCTAGATCCTGCGATTGTGTTGTGAAATATGATAATGGATTCGAACAGTGAATTTAATACAATGAGTATTCTTTTCATGGAAAGAAGTAAATAGAGACATGCCACTATGCTATTAATGAAATTGAGATAAGCACTTTTTGTATCTGATTTTATCGACAAAACGTAGATTTTATAATAAATATTATTTACATAAAATGCTTCTTAAACATAAAAATAGTATTTATCGGGTACAATAACAAAGGTAGCAATATCAAAACAAAGAAAAATTAAGTGTTTTGAATGCAGTCACCGAGAATTACCAATTTAGAATGTATTGAATTCAAGATTTTATAGGAAATATAGCACCATCTCTTTCAAATACATGTTTCACACAAAAAAACCTTTAAAAGCAAAGACAGTAATATCCACTTCAACCAATCAACCGAACCCCAAGGATGTGTCACGTGACAAAATGGCTGCTTCATACTAAAGTAAATCATGGCAAAAGCAGCAATGTCCACTATTTGGAAGCAAACACAGCAATATCCACATTTATAAGTTAAATATTTATTTATATACGTAAATAAAAGAAAAACTGAAGTTGCAGTTGTTTTAAAATACTTTTTTCCAGTGACATTTGGGAGGTTACATAGATTCCAGAAATATTTCCTTTTTTTGAGACTGGTTTTTAATTTTTATCTCTTTTGCTTTTGTACCCCTCATTTATCCTTTCTTTTTTTATTATTCGGTCATCCAACAGGGAGACATAATTGTTTGGTAAGACAAAATACAAAAAAAAATAGTTTGATGTCTCCCACAATTAAAGGGTAACACAAATAGGACATAACCATAGATAGATAAGTCAATTTGATAATGACAGATAAAACATCATTAAACCGATTGCTTCAAATTTAGCTTTAACATAGACATAAAGGGGCTCGTGATGTGTATAACATTCATGACCAAGGAGGGTGACGAGTTTCTAGTATCTGCCTCACCATAAGACGATACTCTTCATATTTAGTATTAAAAATATATTTTGAATTCAAAAGGTAATTATAATCTGAGCATATGCGTGGAATGGTAGAGGATTTCCTATTGTTGGTATGATAAGTTGTAAGGGAAAAGAGGTACTTCTGTCTATTAGGTCAGAATGGGACGTGGAAAGATAGCAAGGTGGTGATTTCAGGATAATCAATAAGATTATGAATTATTTGTATAAAAAAGGATTGATCGGAAAATATTCGCATGTTTTCTAGAGTGTCCAATTTATGAAATTGTATTGAGTCCAAATAGTTAAAATTCAAATTAAATTTGTAGTTGTTGTTTGTTTTTTTGAAAGAAATTTTTCAATTATATTATGTTGACATATAATCGTTTTCAAACATGTCGTTCTCCATTTTCGTCACTGCACAATTATAATAATTATTTTTCAGGGTTTTGGCAGCAAATTAAAAACAGTTTATTTATTATAAAATCATCAATTAAAAAATCGAGTAGTTTTTTTTTGTTATATAATGATCGCTTTTCATTAGCATTGTCTGTGAACACATGATTTTTAAATAAATTGATGAATTTTTTGATCCTAATATTTGATATTGAAAATTGTAAGAAAAAACTCGTACTTATATATAATCAAATTTCAAATTCAATAGTTAAAAAAAAATCTATTCAATCAGATTTCTAAACTAATAATAAATTTCAAAAGCTTATATTAAATAATAAGGATACAGACGTATTCTTGTGTATATGTTTAATAATTGATAAATAGAAAAGAATATTGCTTTATAATTTAAAATATAGAGGTATCATTACCATCTGCAAAATCTATGCCTATACTATTTCATGAGATGGACTTTATGTCACTAGCATAGTACCTTCAAATATATGAAAGGTTTTCATATTTTAAACATATATACAACTTTTATAATTTTGATAATGTGTAGATATTCTTACGATAGTATTGGTGAACGTTGCATTTTGAAGAGTGATTATTTATAAAAAAAACTTCCAGTTACGTTTCTCGTATAAACAGCTTTGTCTCTGTGAAACTTCAAAAAAATTTCTTAATTAATAGAAAGATCTACTAAAAATTCTGCGAGATCATTATCCCATAATAGAACATGTATATTTAGTAAAAAATATTTGGCAAAACCCGGAAAATGCTCGTTTTCTGCTAACATTAAAACACATTTGTAGAGTTGAGTATGCATATGGAGGGTAAAATGTTATTAATGCACACAAAAGAGGAATTCCGGGCTGCACACCTGACAGTTGCATGTTCGGTGCGCTAAACTCAAAGGTAAATTTTGCCAAGTTTCTGCTGCAAACATCTGCAGTCGCGTAACAAAGCTAGAGCCTGGAATTTCCGTCGAACTTCTGACAGGAAGGTTCTCTGCGAATTTCAGGAATTTTAGTCTCGTTCTGAATCGCCTCATTCATCCGTCGGTCATATTTTTTTGGGATGCATTTTAAACTCAGAATTTTTAAACGGTAAAAACGGTAAACTACAAAATACACTGTAGTGCAAAATACACAAATATAAGGGTATTTTTTATAAGAGTATATATTTTGCACTCTTATTTACCCCATTGCAGGTTACGAAAAGTACCTTGGGGTGGAGATATCTAGCTACAGCGATCTGTATAACGAAGTCAAATAGCAGACAAACAAAGCAGCTTTTATCTCCGGATGCTTAAGAGACACTGTATGGGCCAATAAGCATATGTAAGTGGAAAGCGAAGTCAGAATATATAAAACATGCATAAGACCTATCATGACATACGGTATCTAAGTAAGAGTGGACACCGTGAGAACTAAACACCTCCTCAGAACTTCCGAGATGAAGACTCTAAGACCCATTGCGGGCAAGCTTGAGAACTAGAAGAGCCGACCCTAACTAGGCAATGTGTCGGAACAGTGTAATGAAGATGAAAAAGAAGACCTTATATACTTAGGTACACGAATAAGTACTAAACTTTAAATATGGATATTGCTGCCTTTGCTATTTATATAATTAGAAACTGTTATATAGACTCTCAGAGACAGAGTACCCAATGCGGAAATCCGCAGAACCTGCGACATACAAGATATTGTAAGATGGAGCAGGCAGACAAGGCTTTTCTGGAGGGACCATGTCGAGAGAATGGAGCAGACGAGACTTCCCAGAGCCGTTGTGTGCGAGAGAGGGGCGCCGACCACCAGAGAGACAACCGAAGAGATAGAGAGAGAGCTGGACGTTCTCGTCACAAGACCAGGACTGACCTGTTAACACAGATCAAAGATCTAATAAAAGAAGAAAAAGAAGTATATATGTTCTTAATCAGTTTCCTTCATATATTTGAATGGGCCATGCTAGAGACATCAATGGTCGTTCCCATGATATAGCGTACATAGATTTCGCAGATGGTAATGATACCTACATCTATATTTTTAATAAGTTAAATAAACCTATAAAGATTTCCATGCACGTTTCCCATGTAAATATCTGTCTCTGTGACACTTCTATAATTGATCTTAATTAATAATTATCCCTCTGTGGACAAACTCAAGTAAATATATTCTCAGAAAATCGTATAAACATATTCATTATCAATTCGTTTTACATTTGGCGCGCATTTTAAAATTTATCCTCATTATTTACCATTTCTTGCAGTCGTAAAAATTATACTGACTCCTTATATAAAATAAATAATTTATTTGTGCGCACAGCAACAATAGAGAACAATTCTTATTTTATCGCGTAGTACCGGTGGCCTTGCATTTCCGGACTGCGGAAAACCGGATGTACACGGGCGCCGCGACAAGGCGAGAATATTGACGGAAATGACGGAAACTAAACGCGTCATATTCTCACAACTTCTTACTGTTGCTGTTACTGTCATGTTACTCTATTTGTCTCAAAAATCTGTGATTT
>JADDOH010007230.1:0-26824 GCA_016648135.1 Agrypnia vestita | reverse complement strand
CTAAGGCAGAGATATCTTTGAGGACGTTGTCACTCCATCTTAGTTTCGGCCTTCCTAAGCTCCTTCGCCCTATTGGCCTTGAGTTCAGCAGGGACTTTGGTGCTTGATGCTCGGACATTCTCTCCACATGACCCAGCCACCGAAGTCTTCCCAGTTTTATAAATTTTGTGACGTTTGGCTCCTTAAACAGAATATAGAGCTCATTGTTGTAACGTCTGCGTCAAAGTCCATTCTCTAGAACCGGTCCGAAGATACGCCTCAAAATTTTCTTTTCAAAAACGTCCAATGCTCGCTCATTCCTCTTAGTTAGTACCCACGTCTCAGCTGCGTACGTGAGCACTGGCCTAATAAGCGTTTTGTACACTAATATCTTGGTGTTTCTGGACAACAGTCTGGATTTTATCTGCTTTTGTAGGCGGAAAAAACAGCGATTTGCGCTCACTATGCGCTTCTGGATCTCCTCTGTAGTATTGTTGTTGCTTGTTATCAGGGATCCTAGGTATGTAAATCTTGGTACCGTTTCAAAATTTTGACTTCCACACGAGAGAGTTGGGATTTGTTGGGTGCATCCTACGGCCATGTATTTGGTCTTCTGCTGGTTTACTATGAGACCCATGTTTTTGGCAGAACTTTCAAGATTTATGAAGGCATTACATAAAGCATTTGATTTATATTTACCCTTTTTTATTATTTGTTCTTGTATTTTATATCTTCAATTTTGTATTTTCGCTGTGTATAATATTTACTGTTTTAGTGGGTTTGTCTGTGGCGAATTGTGGAATCTTTGGATATTCAAAGTTTATGCTGCATCATACATTATGTAAACTGAAGGTATCTTTCCTGTGATAAATTTTGACTTGTCAATAGAAAAGAACATACTTACAATGAATTTAAATAAAAGATAATTGTTGAAAATCGTTTAAGTACTTTATTCTAATCACAACAGACAGCATAAATAATATTTACGTATGCACATGTATTACCTAAAATTATACCTAGTAGTTTTGTTCAAACTGGAAAATAAATAATTAAATATTAAAACAATTCATTAATTATATATACACCAAGCTGATACATTTAGTACAGAATACCTATGTCCTTTGCATATTTCGTATATTTCAAACAACCAATTTTATATTTGTAATGAAATTATGTTTGGTAAGATGCCGTAAACGGATATTCAAAGTTTATGTTTAGCAGGATTTGTGAACAAGCATGTACCTACGTTTAGACCTCTTTTCATTTAAGAAAGACAATCGAATTAGTATGTGTAAGCCGTGCGTACGACGCACATTGTTTCGTTGTGTTGGTGTTATGGGTATAAAGACCAACAAAACGAATCAATGTGCCTCGTACGCACGACTTTCACATACTAATTCGATTGTCTCTCTTAAATGGAAAGAAGTATATACCGCTCTCGCAGTTACGTCTCGAATCAAACATATATAAAACCTTAATAAACACAAAGTTTCATCCATGTGCATCAGTAGGGTAACTAAAACAGGCATTGGACTCCAATGCAAAATGAAAGAGATGCCTGAAAATGGATTTATTATGGTATAAGTATAGTATTACTTCACAGTCATCCATAAATTATTAAGAACAAAATTGGTATCTTATTTCGTATAATATTCACACATTGAAGAAAAAAAAACGATTGTGTTTTTAGGCAAATATACGATCTCAAAACTGAAAAAAAATTCCTTGCTTGGCTAGGTGGTGATGGTATGGTTCACAATCAGAAGTTTAGCCAGGATACTACCATACCATACCATCGATAGTGTTTTCACGTACCTATTTTCGTAACATACCCGTGGAATGTTTTTTAAAAGTTTATAATTACATTATTACTGTATTGGATTTTTAAAATTATTTCACCGCATTTGCTGCGTCGACATAGTTACGCCACTAATATACACGCATCATTAATAATTTTTTTTATAAATCACAATAAAATACTTTTAGATTCACGAGATTAAACACGTCAATAAATTAAACTAAAATTGATCTATCATTAAAAATTTATTCTAAACTTTCATATCTTGCAAAGGAGTTGCTTCTAAAAGATAATCACCCTTTTCCCCTTTTTTTCTATTTAGTTTTACAATAATTTCTTCTAGAGTTTTTCCTTTTGTTTCTGGCACGAAAAAATATATGAATAATACTCCCGAGTAGCTAAATGATGCGAATATCCAGAAGACCATGTGGACACCGATGCTGTCGACTAGGCCCTGGTACAGCTTGGCCACAAAGAAGGCCATGGAAGCTCCCTGGATTGTGAAAATTGACGACGCTACGCTCTTGACGTTCGTCGGAAATAATTCAGATTGCAGGACGTAGGGAAGATTCCCTATTCCGATGGCAAATAAGATGTTGAAACCGAGGATTCCAGTTATAGGGAGCCAGGAGACGGCCTCCATTGTTGCCTGGTCGGCCTTGAGGATGTTCTGCATGTAGAAGTAGATGCCCACGCCCGTTAGCGATATTCCTGTTCCGAATGAGGACACGAATAGTAATGGCTTTCTTCCCATCCTGTCGACCAGAGCAGTGGCAACGAATCCTGAAATTTAAGTATAAGTTAAACTTAACTAAGGTACGTTTCTGCAGTTGGTAGATTACTGTGTTTTTGGCGTGCTTGTTGGTCTAGCGGTAAGATACCCGCAAGTAATCAAGTGGTTAAGGGCTTGAAAGATCACCAAGTTGAGGCCGGTTGCATCATTCAGTCCTTAGTCCCATTTAGTTACGTAATAGATTGACGCATAATTATCCGCCGTTTTTTTTAATTTGACGACTGGGTAGTTGACATTTCTTATAATATAATTTTTTATAGGATTAGGAAAGCAATACGCCCATCGAAAACCATACACATATATTCGATATTATCTTTTGAAATGATCGCCATGAGCGTGTTTTCGCGCCAAACCATGTGCGTGATTACCTACCTACACACACTCTTCGATCTTACAGAGACAGGATTAAACACGATTTTCGGTGTCGTATATTTATAAATCAATTTGCTGCGTATGGAAGATAAATTCGACGATTAAATGTTATAGTTGTACAGAAACCTGCCACTAACTCGTATGTTAATACTTTTTTTAAACCCCTGGTATATTAAGGGGTATGCTGGACCATTTCGATGGAAAGCTGTTGAGTCATTTCGCGATCTCAACGATACCAGACTAGTTGACAAGTTAGGAAAGGGTCGATCTTCGGATTTTCAAGATCAAGCCCTTTTGGCGGAGCACGAAAGTTACACTACTAGGACACTGGACACTTTTCGTCCGCGGAATCGACTTCTTCAAAGCAGCAGCAATAATTATGGAAGCAGTAATTAGCATTGCTGGTGATTGCGCCCCCGAATAATAGTTGTATCTACATAATAACAATCACATCCTACGACTTTGATTTATTATACTGAACTTTGAGTTATAGTATATGTATAGAACGTATCTGCTTGCGTGTTCCGTCTCGCATAACTAGAAGTCATGCAGGTTTTGCCGTGGAAACTGCAGCTACTAACTATATCTTTAATTCTCCACAGCCAAGGCTTCCTAAACTAGCAAACAGATGCAAGCAACTGGACGTCTTTGCCAATAACTGTATATTATTCAAACGTATATTAAAAGGTGTATTGAAGGATTACTAGTATTTGTCGAATTGGACTTAAATAATTGATTTGTATTTGTATGTATATTTTTTATTATAATATGACTTTCAAAGCTTGTGCTATATCTTTTCACTCTACATTATTACTTTTTTGTTTTTAAATTTCTATTATATTATGTTTTTCTTATGCTTCTGCTTTTTATGTACTTGCTTTTTACTTTATATTATATTTATCTTTATATATTTGTATCTGTATTTTAAGTATTTTCTTTCCTCTTTATGTCATTATTACTATTATTATTTTTTATTTAATTCGTTCATCCAACAAGGAGACACAATTGCTTGATAAGATGAAATACAAAAAAAAATAGTTAAATGTCTCTCTCAATTAAAGGATTTTTTATTTGACAATTATGTTTACGTGTTATTGTTTTTTTTCTTTAAACTATATATTCTGATAATGTACACTTACCTATCTGTTGTAAAAGCCCTGTAAGGCGTTAATAAATGAATAAATATTCATATTTCTTACGTGTGTTCTCTTTGTACATTAAGAATTAAATATATATGGGAGTTAATTAATAAAATTAAATCAAAATTACTTTGTTTACCCTACTTTATTAGATAAAATATCTGCCTACATGTTTCGAGAACAATGTTATCATCTTGGTCGTGTTACAATATAATTTTAAAAAAAGGCGAATAAATATGCACCACCCTAATGCATTGGTACAAGCAATTAAGATTAGTAATTAAGGGGCCGACAAAGATGAAACAACCGGTCCTTGGAGAAAAGGAAAATGTAAGCAGTGTGTGTGTGTGTGTGTACCCACCTGCAATCATTTGAACGATCCCATAAATGATGCTTGCGGTAGCTCCCGACATCTTCATGCTCGTTTGCCTGAATATAGTTTCCAGGTAGGCCTGGATGGCCAGGGTTCCAGTCATTTGTTGCAATATTTTTATGCCTGAAAAAAATACACACATCGTATAACGTATTAAATATGAAATTAACATTTTCTAAGGATCCAGTTTTGAAGTGTTAACCCGCAAAAAACCACTGTTTAACAATCGTAACTTTTTTTGATGAAATATCTTAGACAATACTACAATTTTCAAACTTTTAAAATTATACAGGTATAACAGAGCTAGTCCACAATATTTTACAGGTAGATTCCTGCTTTAATTATAAGTCGCGTTAAAGTTAAAGTTAAAATATCAATAGTTATGGAGAAAGGCGACATAAAATTTCGCATTTTTTCAATATTTCTAACTTATTTTCTGTAAAATGTTAAATTAATTAATGTAAATTATGTCGACTACAAAAAATTCATTCGCTTCAGTTTAAGTCAAATAAAATTATTAAAACCTAGCTAATTTTTTTTTCATTTAGTCGCAATGGATCACTTCAAAATGGAACAACGCGCATTCTGCGTAAAATATCTTATATGATTGATTTTTCAGCGTCTGTTTCCGCGCTCACTACGATTATAAAACGTGTCTGAGGGTTTATTTAATTAAATCGTGGCTTAGGGAGTTCGAGGAGATTTGTTAAACGCTAAATAAGAAGAAAACCGGGTAACCACGGAGCAGGAAAAGCACATATATAACGTGCCCAAATATCAGTAAGTACTTAATGTAATTAGTTTAATTTATTATCCTTAATTATATAGTGACACTTTCGTAAAAATTTCACCTCAAGGGCGAAGAACCAAACTACAAATTTGAAGCTTAATATCTCATTTTCACGTTTGATATAAACGGTATAATATTTGGATTCTGCAAACTAAATGAAGTAATTTTCAATAAAAATTATGTGTCTTAATAATTTCACAAATTACAAGACCAAGTTTTGACGCTTACTCAACTATTTCCGGCGATTAAATAGAGAGTACTGACCTAATAATTTAAACATTATCTAAACTTACCTGCCATGGCAATCACAGCTTTTCTATATTCTTTTTTCATCAGCAGCTCTTTGACCGTAGTTTTTTTCTCCATATCCTTTTTCACTTGAACTTGCATTTCATGCAAGTTGTCTTCGATCGACTACAAATAAAAAAAATACCACATTTAAAGCAACAGTTCTGATCAAAAAGTTACCGACACTTTTAAAGTGTACTTTAACCTTTAAATCATTTAAGTATTGACTCTGTATTCGGGCCTTACTTAGTTCATACTGAATGTAATACATTCATTCGCTTTAACACAAGTCAAAATTATTAAAACCTTGTATAAATTAATTTTTTTTCTGTTGTCTTTATGACGTTTGTTCGGTATTTCCATCGGTTTTATAGGGTTAACATTTAACATAATCTGTTATCTTCTGATGATAAAAATGTATGTAGGTCAATGTAGTTTTTTACACATATCTTGATTGATTGAAATCGAACTTTCAGATTTACAAAAGGTGTGCTGATAAAATAATCTTGGACATTGAACACAATTGTTGCACATTTTGTCGCTCAAATATAGGTACATAATACTTCTCAAAATGTAATTCTCATAATAGTCTCTTATTTACATACGAATGGGAGAGAACATATTTCCATATTGATAATATAATTAAAGACTAATATAAATTATTCAGTATGTACCTAAGCGTTTCAAAACTAACCTTCCATAATATTAGTAAGTAGATTGATTGCTTATAATTCATTTATTATATATATTTTTAAATTGGACAAATCTTCGCGCCCAAAAAAGTGTTGGAGCTACACTCTTCTGCATTCGAACTCCATATGACAGAAATATTGCTCTTTGACAATGTCGACAGCAAGAATGCACCGGGCTGACATTTCGTACATCGTCGTCCTAGGCACGAATTAATTAATTTTACCCTAACCTTTAAATCACTAAGTATTGACTCTAAATTCGGGCCCTAAAGCTAAACGTGCCTTAGGAATGATGTCTTTAAGGCCGGCGCCGCGCCGCCTGCGCGTCTTTTCCGTCGCGTAAAATCTGCAAAGCAAATGGGTCGACCGATCGTCCGCGCAGCGTGATTGATAAGCATACAGTTGCCGGCAAACTTCATGAAATTCTTTGGCTAAGTGGGGTAATGCGCAGAAGACGAAATTTGGGTCTCGTTGGTAGAAAGGTAGATGCGCAAACGTCCCCCCACTACGCCGCAGAATTTCAAGATGTTTGCCGGCTACTGTATATTCGGCCGTATTCTGAAAATAGCAATATTGGGATCTTAAGATTGTTATCCCAAAACTAAATAGACGAGAATAAAAATAAAAATATACGACACGTAGGCATACGTCGGTGTTTGTTTCTTTCAGTTTCTACTTGAGAGAGAGTGAAAAAGAAATACATGACGGTTATCAATGGCATACATGGCGTTCCACGACGGAAGAGACGCGGCGGAAGATTCGCACAGTGTGGTGCCGGCCTAAAAGTCGTGCATAGTCCAGTACCTACCTCAATACTCTTCAATCCCTTTAGCTTCATCATGGCCTTTCCAGCTGCTTCCGTGTTGTGGTTCTTGAGGTGGTAATAGGGAGATTCCGGTATCCAGAGACAGGAAAAGAGGAATATTACGGGGGCGGCTAAGCATATCCAGTTTATGGCGTCATATGAGACAAACGGACCAATCCCGTACATGATCAAATTGCCGAGATTCGCCATTCCTGTTATTAGGCTGCCGAGAGCTCCCCTGATCTTTCTGTCGGCAATTTCCCCCATGTAGATTGAAACCTCCTAGACAATAAGAAAATATTTTGTATGAATATAAGAACACTAGTATTATTACAAAATTTGAGGTGAAGCCAGGTTCGGCTTTATAATAGTCGGCGCCCAAAGTAAAATGATGAAGCAAACATTTTTTTTTTTCTAAGCGTCAAATCTTGCTTGTGTTTTTCAACATTTATTTTATTAAAATTAATATATTGTCGGTTTGATTCTGAGATCTTTTTTTTGGTCTCATAAATTTTGCATTAATTGCTTAAATATCTACAAGAAATCGTTATTTATTTATTTCATATTTACGTCACCTTACATTATTTAATCTAGTGATTCAACTATACTCTTTTGTAGTTTTCGAAAATGTTTAAAAAATACTAGAAGATCGTAAACAAATATTCAAATTATCTTTTAGCCATTAAATCACTTCTCGCTGTTAATTAACGATATATGCAAACAAAAAATAGACTCAATAAGTTTATAGGTACAAATATCATTGTCTATAGTCGGAGGTATGCTTTATAGTTAAAATTGTTTGTCATGATGATGGTGTGAAATTGAATACAGAGAGATGTTTAAAATTTAACTACAAAATTCTTTCCAATGTTGCTATAGTTATGTTTATTACCTAGTCAGTTGGCGCGGTTGCCCATTTTGCTTAGACCACAACCCGCCACTGAAAATAACAGGAGACAGATTTTTCTTTTCTTCTTTTACACACAGTGAAGCGGGACCCGTCGTATATCCAGGACCGTTCTACGAGCAAAATTCCCGTATCGGCCATACACTTTCGCCATCCAGATTGGCATTATTTTAATGCTAAATAAGTCTATTCACTGTGCCGTAGATGAGGCAAAAGCACTCGTACGTCACGGCGAGGAGTCCACACAAATTCGTTACTATCTCAGGGTACAATAAATAATAGACTGTAAAATTAAAATGATAACCAAAAGAAAAATAACGAAGTACCTAAAGGAAATAAAAGCAAATGGAAATGACAGAACATAAAATTTAAATGATAGCCGAAAGAAATAAAACCATCTTTCACATAGGTACAATCAGATATCTCTTCATCATGTCACACAATGTTCGGAAATACTATAATTTATACCTTGATATTATTATTTAGATAATTATTATCGCTGTCAAAGAACTTCTAAAAAAATGTTATCATAAAGTGGCTCAGTATGAGTGGTTCTCGAATCCAGGATTTACCAAGATAAGTAGGTACCTGCCCAGTATCTTGTCAACGTCATTTTTATCCGCGTGCCGAGGCAATCTGATTTACAGATTTCTGTCATCGATATGTATCGCGGATAAACCCGACTGGTTTAACACGCACAGAGCGTAATGGACACAATCGATAAATCTCTAAAATATTAGATACCCCTTTTCCTGATTTGCATAACACATTTCATCACCGCTCAGCCTCCTGATAATAAGTCTGATGATCGACATCATCATCTCGGGCTCTATAACCGTCACTTAGGCTCGGTTGTTTCAAGGTAGCGGGCAGGGCGTCAAATCAATTTAGTGTTTATTTGCTACCAAGACACTCAGCAACAATGAAAAAAGCTTAATTTAATTTTGTAAACACTGTAAACATCTGTAACATTGAACATTGATATTATAAGTTCGATCAAAGTAAGCGGTCGATTGAAGCATAGATTTTTACGAAAACGGATCGTCTGATTGGTGGACCGGCCCTTAAGCCCGGTTGTTTCAAGTTCGATCAAAGTAAGCAGTCGATTAAAGAATAGATTTTTACGGAAACGGATCGTCTGATTGGTGCAGAACGTAAAAATCTGTGTTTTAAAAGAACGCTTACCTACTTTAATCCAACTTGAAACAACCGGCCCTTAGACATACAAAACTCCCCCGTTCTTCTATTAAATATCCTGCTTTGTTTTGATCTTATTAGAGTTTCATGTAGCGTTGTTTTTATTTATATCAAGTCCGGAGTAGCAACGATTAGCACTCGCTATACGAGATTTACCTTTTCGTCGGTTCTGTTTACCTACGCCTGTTAATAGGGATCCAAGATAGGTTAATAGGGAAGAAGGACAGATAATATTGTACGGGCACTTAAGACGGAGACCACCAGACCACATGGCAAAGCAGGCAATGTCTATGGAGGTTCTTCGACAGTCATCCAGGGGAAGACAAAGAACTCCTGGATGACTAATTTCTCCAAAATCCTTCAGAGAAACGGCCTAGATGAAAGCGACACCCAGAACTGAAAAAGACAGCCTAAGAACGAGAAGAGCTGACGAAGAAGAAGAATTGGGATCCAAGAAATAAGAATTTAGAAATAAATAAGGGCATTCGGCTATATGCTGGCTGTAAATCACTTGGCATGTAGGTACCTACCTTAACTTTCTCTTGATTTACTATAAGACGCATATTTTTTCTGCTGCTTCTAGTGCTAAGAATGTATCACGAAGAGCTTCTTGGGATCTTGCGATGATGTCGATGTCACTGTCGCCGGCCTACCAAGAGCCGAGTAAACTTTTAGAAAGTTGTTCTGGTGACGTCAAACCTGGAGTACCTATTGCCATTTCCATTTCCAACTTTCAACATTTCTACGTCGAACAGTAAATAAACCAGTCTATTTCAAAGGTTACGAAGTTTTTTTGATGATCCTATAAAGCTTAAAATTTTACCCGACGCAATGATTCTGGATCACGAGCTATTTAAATTAATTATCTTCATTATTATGAATCTTACTTCCAGAACCGGTTAGAAGGTAAGCGAACTTGAGTTTTCTTTTATTTGCAAACTCGGTGTGGCGAATAAGTAATTAAATATTATCTTGATTTGTTAGCAATATCATTTAGGTGTTGGGTTCTTACAGATTAGTTGCGAGGTGATATTAGATAAATAGATTGTCTTGCTGTCAATTTAATTGGTTTTTTAATATTATCATCTACAATGACGATTTAATTTTATAAGGCGAAGATAATATCTAAAAATAAATTTTAAAATATCTTACCTCGATGTTATTTCGGAAAGGCCCGCCATGGCTATAGTTCTAATGGAGAAGGGCCATATTAAACACTGAGACCAGACGAGGTAAAAAAGATAATGCATAGGTACCTACCTATATGAACGTGAATATAATGAATTCTATTTTTAAAAAATATTTTAGGAAAGCACTCAATCTTCCATAATTGCCAACCACAGGGGATACCTACATTCTTAAAAAATGCTGCATTTCTTAATATTTCAAACAAAAAGTTATATTGTTTCATTTTATTTTGAAGATTTATCTGTCTGACACATGCTACAAAATAGTTTCCAACTATCGTTTCAAGAATAGGCTTGGTTGCGGTTGGGGATCATTTTCTTGAAAACGGTCTCCAAGTTCTGCCATATTTAAAACCTCAGCAAAATTGCTGTGCAGACGACAACGGGAGTCCACCGTCCACCATTTAAAAAAAAGTCAATGACAGTTTACGATCCTCAGTAGGTAATGACGCAAATTACATAAAGGCGACTACATTAACAATAGATATATACTAGGGATTTTCCGGCTAGTCGGCAACTATCCGGCCACTTTCGTAGTCGGCGACATTCGGCAAAGAGCGCCGACTATCCGGCTTCTTACTTTGTATGTATTTCTCGATAAAATGTATATAGGAGGAATTACAAAAAATTAAAAAACTTGATTGTTAATTTTATTTTATTTTAGAATCAGTCTTATATATTTTGAAATGTAAAGCAACTTTTCCTTTGGTAATCAACTAATCAGTCTCTAAAATTACTTGTAAAGAAAAAATATCTATGACATTTATCAAAAAAAATTAGTATCTTAATTAATAAACAAAATAACATAATATATTCTTCAATAAACATTTAAAAATATTTATTCTTATTTAAATAAAAGAGTAGGATTTTTTAAATTAACAGACTAAGTAATATTAAACCAAGATTGCATGTACATGATGTACTGAAAAAAAAACATTTATTAAAATTCTAAACATTAACTGCTTCATAAAAACAAAAACAATCACTCTAACGTCGGTACTTATATGAATCATTGTCCAATTAGTCAAAAAAAATCCATATAGGAGACTTTATTTTTGACATGACAGTATACAATAACAGTATTGTCTTTATTTTTTTACACAAAAACACAGCTCTGACCCGTGCAAAATCAAAAATCAAGAAACAATGCGAAGTAAACAAAGCACGTTCCGACACGCTCGCAGGCGACGATTGCGACTTGCGCACTAATCAGCTGTAAACGAAGCGTCTCAGAAATTGCCGAATACCTCCGAAACCGTGATCGGCTTGGCCGACTAGTCGGCCGATTAGACAATAATATATTATATAATAATAAACATATAATTATAATAATAATAATAAACATAAATATATAATAATAAACAAAATTACATAATATATTCTTCAATAAACTTTTAATAATATTTCTTCTTATTTAAATAAAAGAGTAGGAATTTTTATTAACAGACTAGTAATATTAAACCAAGATTGCTTGTACATGATGTACTGAAAAAATATTTAGATTAAAATATATAAAAATTCTAAACATTAACTGCTTCATAAAAACAAAAACAATCACTCTAACGTCGGTACTTATATGAATCATTGTCCGATTAGTCAGAAAAAAAATCCATATACGAGACTTTATTTTTGACATGACAGTATACAATAACAGTATTGTCTTTATTTTTTTTACACAAAAACACCGCTCTGACCCGTGCAAAATCAAAAATCAAGAAACAATGCGAAGTAAACAAAACACGTTCCGACACGCTCGCAGGCGACGATTGCGACTTGCGCACTAATCAGCTGTAAACGAAGCGTCACAGAAATTGCCGAATACCTCCGAAACCGTGATCGGCTTGGCCGACTAGTCGGCCGATTAGAAAAAAAGACGAAAATTAGAATTGCTGATTGTCAAAACTGCTCACCAGGGCTGATGTGTATCTATGGATCCGAACCGAAACGTCGACGAAAACCTGAGAACATTTTTAAATATAACATTTTAATAAATAACTCACCACAACCGCCATTGCACTCGAAGTTCCGCATATAAACCTTGCGAAGTAGATAAGGTATGGGCTCGTAGCGAATACAATAATTCCCTGAAAAAAAGTATTATCTAATTAATTTCTAAATTTTTATGATCTGATTTTTCTTTTTAACAGTATTAGAATAGTGATAGTTGAGTCATTTTTCTATTCGGAAAATAAGGTAGAAAGCTAGGTATTGAATCTCAATCAAGTCATTCGCAATGAACTGTGTAGATGTATGTACCTATATTGCACGCAAATTGAGTGAAATATATTATAATATATACAAATGAATAAAAAAGTGGATGTAAGGCACAAAAACATAGCAAAAAATAATGAATTGGTTTTTTATATGGTTTCGGTCATTCAATCAAATATATCTGTATCTACTGGTGTAATTTTCTATGGTTTCCATCAACAGCGTGCGATTCGTGCGATTCTACATGCAAATATTTTTAAAACAAGGTAGGTACCTAACTAAACATTTTGTTTAATAATAATTAATAATGTTTTTGATGTGAGCACAGATATTATACACTGCCTCATTGACGTGCAATAGGTATGGACTACGATTATAATGTTACGAACATCCGTTTAACCGACATTTTGAAGGAAAATGAATTTTATGGTTTATACTATTTACTTACTATTTTATTTATTTATTTATAAATACTATCGTCTGCAAACACAGGCATGGATGGCATGCCCATAAATTTTGTGCATGATGGTATAAACAAACTAGGTAAAATACGTGAATTGGTAAAAAAATTATGTTGTTTCGATTATGTATTTCAGCGTAACTCTGACCCTGTCGAATGTTATTCTGATAAGAAACAGAATAATGAATAACTCTCCACATAACGCGGATCAGCTGATCTGCCTTCGACCTCGCCGAGTAAATTTTCAATTAATTAGAATGCATTTCTATAGCTCGAGTACAACGATAGATAAAAACAGCGGCTAGCAATTGCAATATTAATAAATGAAGAATAACCCGACAATAGCGTTTCGCGGAATTGTGACCTTAGAACTAAACATCTAAAGTTTCTATTGCTACTCGGCGGGCACTAGCATAATTATAATAAACTTACTGTAAACCCGTCAGAAATTACGGTACTTTTACATGTCTGTTCCTAAAGAATAAGTATTTATTTATTTATAAAAAAAGGAGAAAAAAAGAAAAGAAAGAAAACGTTTTTATACTATAAAGAAATTACGGACGTTACACGAAGTTACGACGGACGGAAAGACAACGAAATTATTATAATTGGGATGGGATCGTCCGTTCATGACATTCTGGTATATATAAGGGGTATAAAGTGAAAGGCAGCTTTATGTTTTTCCACCAATCAACCCCTAAGGATGTGTCACGTGACAAAATAGCCTCTTCATAGTAAAGTGAGAGGTGATGTCGATTTTAGACTGAAACATAGCTTTTAGACTGAAATAGCAAAGATAGCAATAACCAATTACGTTAGTATCAAACACAGCAATATCCATACTTAAAAGTTTATTATTTATTTATACACGTAGATATATAAAAGGAAAACTGAAGTGGAAATTAAAAGTTTAATATTTACTAAAAAACGTATATAAAAGGAAAACGCCCTTCGTAAAAGCTGAAGTAAAACTTATTTCCAATAAGAAGTAGGTTTAATAGTTTCTAAAGAAATTTTCCAGGTTTTTTGTATTTATCCCCGAAACACCCCAGTTGAGATATTGCTGCCTTTGATTTTGTACCCCTCATATGTAAATTATTTGACTAATATTTGTTTCCCAGAATTTCTAGTAATGCATAGATTTTTTCCCCTGCCACCGACTGGACATAAATATCTGGACATAAAGGACTGACATAAAAACATGCTGACGTAGATTGATAAGTAGGTATTGTATATGTTTTTACTATTGACATTTTCAATATAATTAATGGCACTTTAAATGATTCCATCATTGGCGATGCGCATGTTGACACGTACCTATTGCAAAAGTGATATTAACACGATTTGCAGTAATAACTCCGTCGACCCTAGCATACCTAGTTGTAATTTGTAATGCATAGTTTCAGATGATTAATGTCGTTCCTTTTCATTGAACAAATTTTCTTCCTTAATAAACTTTGTTCTAAAACAATTTAGATTTTTAATTTTGATTACTGCTGAAATATTTTCATTTTAATTAATGTACCTATATTATAGATATTTCACAGAGACGAAACTGTATTTCTTATGGTAAAGTAGGTATAGAAGACATTTGGGTGTACATGGGACTTATGACCTATCTTATGGTTGGCTTAAGTGACCATAAGATAGGTCGTAAGTCCTATGTACACCCAAATGACAACTATACCTACTTTCCCATAAGAAATACAGTTTTGTCTCTGTGAGATATCTGTAATATACATTAATTGATTAATAATGTCTCTGTGACATAAATCCATCACTGTTCTGAAAGATTTGAACAAACTCAAAATATTCTGAATTTTCATTTTATTTCAAAATACAATATGGAAATAACTTATGTCACGAAACTCGCCTTTAAAGTTAAAACGAAAGTTAAGCTATCATTCGTAGTCTATTGTATTTTGTACGCATGACCAATAAAGTACACCAATCATCATCCATGTTTCAGGAAAGCAAGATTTTAGTTTCATCTTCATATAGGTAGGTAATAATAATTGTATTACGACCGGTTGTTTGATCAGTGGTAATGGTAACAATTAGTAGCCTATACATTTCTAGGAAACATGAATTTGGAAGGGATATACATTTATGTATATTGGAAGGGATACATAAAATATAGAATTCAGTAAATTAAAAATTTTTAACTCGGTGACTGCATTCAAAACAATTTTTTAATTTTTTGGATATTCCTGCATTTGCTTTTATTCCATACATATCATTTAACAATAAGATAATTAACTTTTCATTTTCACTCAAACTCTGGCGACATTATTATCTCCAACAACTGCGCATGTCGCGGAAAAAGTTATTTTCCGATGTATATCGTAAACAATGATAATAAAATTAATTTTATATGTGCAATAGTGACGTCATTTAAAAAATTGAATTAACTTTTGATGCCTCAAGGTAGTGTAACCCCTCAAATTACTATTACCACTAATCTAACAGCCGACCCATATTTTCTGTGGTCATCGGTCTTCGTTATATTATAGAATAAAATGATAAAAACCTTCCAATTGGATTTTTTCAGCGTTTTAATTATTTTATTTAACTTTAATTGATACAAATGAATTTTTCGTAATCGATATAAATTACTGTAATGTTTCGTCAACGTTTTGTAAAAAAATAAGTCAGAAATATTGAAAAAAAAATGCAAACTTTGATAATGCATAACTCCATAACTATAGATATTAATTAGGTCGTGGTTGCCTGAACATTTTCGACTCATAATCAAGGCAGGAATCCACCTGTAAAGTAATGTGGACTAGCTCTGTTACACCCCGCATGTTCTAATATTATTTTTTCTAATCTAAGGTAATGTTGTAGGTAGGTACAAACATCTTGAAAATTTTAGGCGTAGTGGGGGGAAGTTTGCGCATGTACCATTCCACCAAAGAGACCCAAATTTTGTCTTCTGCGCATTCCCCCACTACGCCAAAAAATTTCAAGAAGTTTGCCGGCAACTGTACCTACTGTTGATTGGAATGAGATTATGATATTTTTCGTTCGTAAATACGAATATCAAAAGATTAAGCTCGCTGTCACGAGATTAAACATGAAAGATTTAATTGATAATATTATTACCGATCCCACAATACCTGGAACGGCCACCAGGAGGATAGTCTTCTTCCTCCCGATCTTGTCTCCCAAGTACTGGGCCAGCACGCAGCCGGGGAGGGCGCCCAGGGCCACCAAAGCCGCCAGCCACGAACATTGTTCCTGAAAAATATTAAAGCCATATGTATTCACTAGGGGACAAATGGCGAAACATTCCGCGCGGCATGTCGCATCGACATCTACGCTAATGTTTCGGGGACAATGACGCGGTCATTTCACGTGTACACACCGGGACTTACATATCACTTGTCGCGGAAATGTCACCCGATGAGGTTATGATGACAGCTGCGTATCTATTTATTTTAACGAGTTTATTGAAACGTAATAGGAGAAAAAGGTTGTGAGTGCGAAATTATTTACTGCAAAGAGAAAGAAGGATGGATATTCTATGCGATCTTCGAATATCTGACGGATCTTTTCTCAATTTCACTCGAATGACAATAAATGGTTTTAACAATTTATTACAAATAATCGGGCATTCCATAGCCAAGCAAGACTATATTAAGGAACGCTGTTGGCCCTCACATCATTTTATTTTTATATTCACGGTTTGACGTGCCCCACAAAACTGAACGGCGATGAGTTGGAGAACAATAATTTCGTTTCCCCATATTAATGTCAGTTGACACATACAGCGCATGCGCATTCACTTGTAAACATACCACGTGATACTGACGCGCAGCCCGTGAGCTCGCTCGAGTACCGTGCGCATGACAACGTTTCCGCGGCACGTAGAAATGCCCCGCTGTGTTGTGCGCGACGTCGCGGAACAGTGCGCGACTTTGCAACGTCACGTAGACTCTATGCCGCGCGTGATGTTGAGAGATAATTCGTCCCCTAGTGAATACATGGCTTAACTTTCTTCAAAAGCATCCACCACGCTTATATTTTTTTTTGTTAAGACGATCGTCTGGCATGGTGACTAAATTTCACCAACTTTCTTTCATATCTTCTCTTGCGTTTTTTATCACATTTTTGTATAGAAAGATATAATATTAAAATTCATTCATCAGGTTTCATATAATGTTTTAAATACGAATGAATTTTTAAAATAACACAAACTAAATTATTTAATCAATTAACAAATAACCAAACCTACGACACTAAAATTGTCAACTATATAAAAAAAGGATTGAAAAAACCGCACAAAAAATAAAATATTTTTCAAAAGCAGCGTTTTTACTCTCTTTATATTAACTCGTGGCGTCTGCTTGCTTGCCGGCTTGCCGTCGAAAAAACTTTGGATCGATTTTTGACCCTTTTCTCGTGATCCAATCGAGCTGAAACTTTGCAAGCAGACTCGTGGCGACGATCAAGAAGATCTATCAATTTTTCGTTAAAAAAAATTAATAAATTTTTTGATTTTTCCAATTTTGAATTGAATTTATTAAGTTGTATGAAAATATTTCAACGCGTCTGGTAGACGTGAAACCTGATTATAGTATAATTTTGGATTTTTGTAAATTTTTTATTACTCTCTTTCGTAGCGTCGCCAGACCGAAGCCCAACGCGTAGGTTAAGCGAAAAAAAATGTTTCAACTAGTAAATGAGAAAGGGAGTATAATAAAAACTTGGTTTTTATGTTTTTTTTTTAAGTAAGCAAAAACAAAAACATAAATTTTGTAAGTAAGCAAACTGACAGATTTTGTAATAATTTTAGTATGTTTAACATAATCGTTTACGTAACATTTGACGAGTCCATACAGTCACATAAGTTCAACAAAGTGGAGCAATTTTCTTAATTTTAAAACAACGTAATTTGGTAATTAATTAATTGATCTAATAATTTAATTTGTAACCTAATACAGTGGTACCTCGGTATATGTCCTTAATCCGTTCTAGATCCTTGTACTTATACCAAACAGAACGTCTACCAAACGAATTTTTCCCTTAAAAAAAAAAAGGGAAAATAATTAATACGTTCCCATGAAAAAAAACCTTTTGTTATTGGCATACTATACATCCATACCCGTGGAACCCCTTGTATAAAATAATTTATATACTGCTTAATACTAAAATACACAAATACAATAGTAATTATGAGGGTTCTTTAGAAAGTAGGGACTTTACCTTTTGGTGAGCGGTTGGTGGGGGAAAGTGAGCGGGGATTGAAAAACGATGGAGTTTTTAGAAGATTTGTAAAATTTTAGATTGTTGTTACTGGTTTTTAAGGGGAGAATTTTATATATAATCTGGTCCTTTACAAATAAATGGAGGCATTACATTAAATAATTTTATATGGGTAATTTACATAGATAAAACGGCACGTAATTTTAATGTAATAGATAATAATAGAATAGAGGAATATTTTAGATGTCTCAATAATAATAATATATCGGAATTCGCTACCATATTTTGGAGACAGATTTTTGAGACACAAAAAAATGGTATTCATAAATTATTCTTCATATAAATAATAGAGGCCTAATTAGATTGGTTAATTTAGAAATACTGCAAATCAAGAAATGCTTGAAGAAATGACGATATGATGAAATGACTACATGCCAAAGTAAATTAATTACTAGTTAAATTGTATGAATAACCTATTATTTGATATATTCCCCATTCCAGTGTTCGCACCCCCACCACAACTGTAGCCACGCCCCCTTCAAAAATAACATATTTAACAAAATAAGTAATGGATAAATAATTAGTACGCGTCCATCCTTACGAAGATACAGTGTTATCGAAACCGATAGACGTAAAGTTACTCCAGTGTTTTATACATTTTTTTTTAGTTAAAATTCATAACAAGGCGAATAAAATACGACTTCCAAAAAATTTGATGTGTGAGCATTTCGGTGGAATCGGTGAACATTAGATTGTGTAAAGTGAGCAGCCATATGATACATTTCGAGCCCTATAAACACCCAAAAGACAGCTGGATTCTCGACCAATTTTTCTCCTTCAGTATCCAAAGTTGATGGCTGTAGGTTACATAAAATTTCACAAATTCAAATTTACTTTAGAACGAACTTTTATAGTACAGTGGTACCTCGAGATATATACATTAGCTTTCGAATAAGTCCAACTTAATATACTTTCGTAAGTAGAGTCCATTCAATTTAGATGCCACTTGCATTAGTGTGAGTAACACTCCGTTTACAAAATCTCGTAACATTCTTTTTTTGAGTAAATGACAACGCAAAAAATATATATAAATATTATTGAAGTTGGTTTAAAAAGAATACAATTTCACAATTTACGTGTTACAGAGGGTATTACTCACACTAATGAAAGTGGCTCATCTAAAGTGAATGGACTCTACTACCTATTTGGAATTTTTTGTTTGCTATAAGACCATAGTTTGGAATACGACTGGTGATTTGTAGGAGTTGGTGGGGGGTATAGGGAAGAGCCGATCACTTTGCAGCTGCAGGAACTTAGAAGGAAGAACACAAGACTATCATGGATATACTCTCTTGAGATTTGGAGGAGAATCGACAACATGACAAGGAAATCTTTGCCAATGGATGGATATCAAAGTAACGCCACAACAAGGCCCAAACAAGCCATGTCGGGAGACTCTCGTAATAAAAGCGAGGAGGTACGAGACATAATGAATTAAAATTACACAATCATTGCTTAGTCAACTAACCTTTGTTATATCAATATTAGTTTCTCCGCCGAGAAGTTTCGGCAGCACCGGAGAAGGCCATCCCTGCAGCATCCCCTGGTACACCAGAGATAATGAAACTGAAAATGTATCACAAATTTTCATCATTAATATATCTGTCCAGTGTTAATTAGAATAAGATTTTTATTAAAAAAAAAAACTAACTGCTCCCTTTCTTTGTAAAATATAACAACAATTAAAGACGAATTAAAACATGTAACATAACACTAAACTTACAGTAATTTAATATATTTCTAAAATGTCAGATGTTTTGAGCTTTGATAAGACACTTCATGCTTTGAAGATTAAATTCTAAAAATATTTGTCAGTAATTTTAGATTTTTGAAATTCGTAGTGAAGTAACTATTATGTATACCGACGGAGTAATTCTAATTTAGAAAATATTCCGAGACGTTATCGGGCCGCCGTTGCTAGTAATCAAACTTTTGTAATGATTCCAATTTGAAAAAACTATTAAAATTTCTAAAAATCCGAAATTATACAATAATTATTAAAAAATTTAAACGAAAATTTGATAGATCTTCTTGATCGTCGCCACGAGTCTACTTGCAAAGTTTCAGCTCGATTGGATCACGGTAAAAGGGTTAAAAATCGATCCATAGTTTTTTCGACGGCAAGCCGGCAAGCAAGCAAGCAAGCAGACGCCACGAGTTAATATAAAGGGAGTAAAAATGAATAAAAATAATGCTTAAATATTTGTTTTTCACTCTTGCTTTTTAAGTATTGAGTTCGTATCGTTCGTTCGTATTCGTTGAATCGCACGCTATTGTAAGAATGAGTATGTTACTTTAGTCACCGTGACTTCAAATTACCTGATTTTTCTGTGCGTGATTTGTTGTCTCTTTCAATGCGATATTTGCTACATATGAAAGCCGGCTAGTACGGGAATAACGTGTCTATATTATAAAACGTCAATGGATATTACAAAGTTAATTGGTAATATTAGATGGTACCATTGAGATCTTCTAAGTCTACGTACACTATACGTAGTCTAAATTTTGAAATACATAAAAATAGTAGCAACAGTTCATTCTGGTCTAACCGGTTTATGTGGACTTTAAGAGGCAAGGACACTAAACTAAGAACTTATCAGCAATGTCGAGGCCTTTGAGATGTTGTTCTCAAGACGCATACTGAAAATTTCCAGAGTCTATAGGGTTACGAATGTGGAAGTTCTCCGGCGTATATGTCCGTCCGCGTTACGGACCATCAAGAAGATCTGACATATTACGAGAGGACTAAAGTATAGTTTTAACCAACTCATCACCCAGGAGAAAGCGTATGAAGACGTCGCACCTCATGGCTGCGAAACTTGGGACTGGTGCCAACTTAACTCAACTGAATTGTTCCATGCGGTGGTGAATAAAGTCATTATCGCCAATATGTTCACCGACCTCCGATAGGAGATGGCACTATTTTTGGGGATAATTATAGACTCTAAATTATCATTTAAAAAAAAAGTTGAATACATAACAGAGAAAATTGCAAAGAAAGTATCATTCTTAGGAAGAATAAGACCAAAATTAACTAAAGAAACAGCGAAAACAATATATAAATCAATAATTTCTCCTCATTTTCAATATTGCCCCACTATTTTGTACCTATGTAATGAAGGAGATATAAAAAAATTACTAATTCAACAGAATAGAGCAATGAGGATAATTCTACAGAGAAATAGATATTCCAAAATTAAAAAGATGTTATCAGATTTAGATTGGAATAATATAAAACAAGGATTAAAATTAAATACAATGATATTCATTCACAAAATATTAAACGACAAATTGCCAAAATATTTTAAAAATAAGATCAAATATAACACAGAGATACGTAGACATAATACAAGAAATGCAAACAAAATAAGTATTCCAAATAGAAAAAAGACAAACACACAAAACTGTATTTACTACAAGGGAATAAATGAGTACAATAGCCTGCCAGAAGATGTGAGGAAGCTAAGCAGAATCAACATCTTCAAACAAGAATGTAATCGGAACATAACAATGGAAAATGCACGAAAAAATAAAAAAATAATAAAATGAAAATAAGAAAAAGTCCTCATTTAACGACGAGATTCCTTACCACCGACCTGTTTCCTGTTAGTAATCGCTTTGTTATCTTATTTTAATGAAATATGTTAACATATAAACGTGAAGCGAACACTTCCTTACTTAAATATAGGCTTATTTAAACTTAAATATAGGCATTACTTAAATATAGACAATACATACACATACTTTAATATAGGCTTACGATAAATAAAAAATAATAACGTGGGGTGCTCCTGCCTACTACTTACAACTTACGACTAGACGTGGACTGTACGAAGCAATACAGTTTATAACATAACCGTGTTTTTCGAACCATAAGACGCAATTTATTACGTGCGTGCGAAGTACGTCTAATAGTCCGAACTTTTATTCATGATACGTTGGAAATCTGTGATTCCTATGAAAATTAATCGGGTTCTAATAAAAATAAATGGGAGAATCGGTTTTGATGGTTAATGTGCAAATGAGAGCCTACAACTTAGAATGCGTATGGTTCGGTGTTATATTTTGCCATTCTCTTATATGGAATGGAGGCATGAACACTTAACCAAGAACTAATCCGCAAAGTCGAGGCTTTAGAGATTTGGGTCTATAGACGCATATTGAAAGTTTCCTGGGTGGATAGAGTAACGAGTGATAAAGTCCTCCAGCGTACCTACCGACAGAAAAAGACCGAGAAGTGCTGCGAACTATCAAGATAAGAAAGCTGGAGTATTTCTAAACCAAATCACCCAGGGGAAAATAAGTGGTAAAAGAAGCGTAGGAAGACACCGCATCTCATGGCTACGTAACTTGAGGGACTGGTAAAAGTGTAACTCAACTGAGTTGTTCCGTGCGGCGGTAAATAAAATCGTAATCGCCTGAAAGTAATCGCCAAATCGTAATCGACCTCCGATAGGAGATAGCACCATAAGAAGAAGAAGTATAATTGGGATAGTTTTAGTCGTTAAACGAGTTGATCGTTAAATGAGGGTTGATTGTAGTTACCTATTATAAATTTAAAAAATTCAATATAGGTACGTACATACATCTATATAATACAAAATAACATACACTAAAAAAAAGGGTATGAAAATAAAAATAATTATAACGTAGGTACTAGGTACACGATTAGGTACTTTTATACCTTAATTTTTTTTAAAGAATTTTATCCGTGATTTTCACTCTACACAGCACATATTTCTATATACTTAGCGAGGTAGGTAGTGGCTGAGAGGCTTGCTACATATTATTTTATATTTGTATGTATTGATATATATTATTTATTAAGTGTCTAATAAACGCCGATTTATTGTCACTGAAATGAAATTTTGAAAATTAGATTTTAATAACTAATAAAAATTAGAGTAGCTTGTCGTGACGGTGGACTAGTGATCTGATGGTCGGTGGTTCGAGCCCCATTCCAGGACGCCAGCAAGTTAGTCATATTCTCATAGAACAAGCGTTAAGCTTAGTTTGAAAAAAAAGGATATTGATGCGACATGCATTCCGTGTTCGCATCTCTATTTATTTAAAAAAAAATAATAATGACAATATTAAACTGACATATATAATATACGTAATGATATACGTATGATGAATGCGCATATTTCACCATAATATAGATAAACACTGTTATTTTTTCTGTACACTGATAAACCGACGGAGTCGATTAGTTTTTTTTTGTTTTGTTTTTGTCTCATGATAATATTTGAATTTCAAATAAAATGAAATCAATGAAATGAAACTTCAAATGTAATTTGATAGAAATCTACGTAATTATTTTATCACTATGCATTGCACTTGCATAGGTACATACCTATATTAAAATAAAATATTCTAATAATTTCTGAACGTTGACAGTGTTAGTAATTATACAATTGTTAATTAACATTAATAATTAGCTAAAAATAATTAATAGACCAGAAATTAAAAATATTGATTATATTATTTGTATAAATCTACTTATATTATTTGATAAATTACACCTTCATGTTTCGGAAATACCTTTCCATCGTCAGTGTGTTATATATATGTCAAAATATCAAAATGAATGTTTTTTGCTTTTCTAAACTATTAGAAAATTGATTTTTAAATATTATTGCTGAAGTTCTTGATTGCTCGCAATTATTGGAATTTTTTTTAGAATTAGGCTAGTATTTAAATTTATTTAATTATTAATAATATTTTGTTTACTATTACATGCTTTACTAATTTCTAGTGGTTCTAAATTATTCAATTTCAGACCAAAATTATTTATCTGTAAAATAGAAAAAAATGAATAAGCCAGTGTAGATTGAATTAAAAAAAAATGTCAATCTACAATGTTGCTGAATCAATTGAAAAAATTATACAGAAATTAAAAAATTAAAGACGCGATAACTGTATATTTCTGGTCTATTAACATTATTATTTATAGAATGATTAATGATAAAAATAGAAAAGACAGAGAATAAAGATTCTTGCGGAGTTCAGAGGTCTCTCTGATTACTCTGAATGTTTTTTTAAAATACTCTCAGTTGGGATCGCGCAATATTATTTTTATCGCCTCTCACTCACCGCAAAGAGCTGCAGCGTACTGAACAGAAAGGCCACCTTCAGTCATGCTGTGGTTTGTATAAACACTTGTCAAAAAAAACTAGTCACAAGATAAAACACAGCACAGTCGACTCACTCGAATTCTTGGCGTATTCTGACTGACGCCGCGAGCATTCAGTAGGGATAATGAACATCTGTATGTCAATGCGAATTTATCTTTGATTATCTTTTATCGATATATAATCGATTGTATAATATGCGGTGTCATATTTTCGAAGTTGAATACAGTGGGCAGTGGAATTCCAAAATCTCATCTGATAATCTTTTATCATGTTCTGAACAAATCAGAACCAATAAATTAGACAATTTTTCCAGTGATTTTTAGCGAAATGTATCATGTATCACACATCAACCTAGGTACATACCGAGGTTGTACTGGCAAAAGGCATAAATCATAAAAACAAGTTATTAGATAATCGCTCGAGATAATATAAGATATTTAAAGCAGTTTGACCGCTTATTTTGAATTGTACAGTAGTCGGCAAACATCTTCAAAATTTTCGGCGTAGTGGGGGGAAGTTTGCGCGTGTACCATTCCACCAACGAGACCCAAAATTCCCCCACAACGCCAAAAATTTTCAAGAAGTTTGCCGGCAACTGTACTTAGAATAAAAATGTCCTTAGGTTTTCACGGCCGTTAAGAATCTTTTCTGGGATATTCTGCCGTGTATACGTGACCCCTCTGGCCAACGTTTCGGATCCCATTGCAGGGTCCATCATCAGTCCTGATACATCAGCCCTAATGATCGACCCTGCAATGGGGTCCGAAACGTTGGCCAAAGAGGTCACATATACACGGCACAATATCCCAGAAGTGTACTTGGAAAATTTGCTTTGTTGTATTTGTAAAATTGTACAGAAAATGTACTTAGAATAATTTTGGATTTTCAAATGTTGTTTGTGTATCAAACAGAAGCATCTTTTGGGCACCCACGTTATGACATTTGTTAAATTTTACCATTTTAAACAGAAAATCACCTAAAGCTTATTTAATTAGTGCCTTCTGTTAGTATACCCTCGATACATGTGTATATGTAGGGAACCTGTTGTACTTTGGACAGAGTTGTACCTAGAACAATCAATTTTTTTTTTAAATCCCACGGTTTTAAGAGCTGTCGTCTTTAGTTAAAAAAGGTAATTTATCGTTTTACACTCAAAAAATAAGTTTTTTGGGCTTTACTTTAAGTCAATTTATTTAAAGTGATACTCGTTTGTGAAAACTGTTTTATTTAGATTATCATATTAGTATATCTAGCTACTAGGCAGCATGAGTGTCAGATCCTAAACTCAATCGCAAGTGAGTTTATAAAGCTTGTTAAGTGAAGTTGTCGCGATGTTGTACCTTAGCCACCAACTTACGATGTACCTATTTTAATGGCCTTTATTTCAATGGACGTTTTGTTAGAATTTATGTCAAGATATAAGAAAATAAAAATAAAAATTAGGTTGCAAGTTATAATTACGTGTTTCGATGCCAAAATATTGTCAACATTAATTAGCACAAAATAGGTGGGTGAAGCTATTTAAAAAACAATACTTTTACATATATATATAATTGTTAATAAATGTAATTATTGTGAATATGATTAACTAATTACATACTACTAATATTATTTCAACAGAAAATAACTAAATTATAGCTAATAAAAGTGTTTATCTCGATTTGAACCTTTCTTTTTGAACACGGTCCCAGGTACATCTGGTTTGTTGTACCTAGGACAGTTTTCTCTTTTTTTTTTCAATTGGCTAATGGTCCCAAGTTTTTGAAAATATACGCAGTTTTTTTAATGAATTATGTAGTTAATTAAATAATCTTTACATACATGCACACTGGACAGGTATAGCTAGCACAATTATTTATTTTAAAAATCAAAATTCAAAAAACTGGCCTAGGTACAACAGGTTCCCCTACATATATACATGGTTATTTGTAAAACATTACCTCTCAGGACTATATTCCTGCCTTGATTATGAGTCGAAAATGTTCAAACAATCAAGACCTGTCTTTGCAGTACTTTATATCGATTACGAAAAATTCATTAGTTTCAATACAAGTTAAATAAAATAATAAAAACCCTGCAGAAATTTCAATTGGAATGTTTTCCATTTGGAATTTAATGGTTTTTATTATTTTATTTGACTTGTATTAAAGGCAATAAATTTTTCATATTCTATATAAGTTACTGTTATGATAGTTCAACGTTTTACCAAAAATAATTCAGAAATATTGAAAAAAAATGAAAACTTTGATGTCGCATATCTCCATAACTATTGATATTAGGTCATGGTTGATTGAACATTTTCGACTCATAATCAAGGCAGGAATATAGTCCTGAGAGGTTATTAATGTTTTTCAAATAACCCTGTATATGATATACCTACCTACTTATAAGTATGACATGTAATTTAATAAAAAAATATATTTTATTT